>ML685863.1:901788-1009087 GCA_007922175.1 Pelusios castaneus | reverse complement strand
GAGTGGGTTGCAGCCCACGAAAGCTTATGCCCGAAGAAATTTGTTAGTCTTTAAGGTGGTGCAGGACTTCCGTTGTTTTTGCTGTACACAGACTAACACAGCTACCCCTCTAGAACGTATCATAAATGGACTAATATAAAAACACAAGAATTTCCATATGGGAGGGGCTCATTTATTTCAGTATCCTCTTTCTCTAGCACTAGCTACTTCAAAGTAGTTCCAAAAATACCCTAGGGTGGACAATTATGGAATAACTTGCTTATAGAGAAAGTTTGTTACTAACCCTCATCCTTTGGAAGTTCACTGGAAGCATGAAAGTTTATATCACTTCCAAACTTTATTTTTATCTAATATAATTACGGATGTTCTCATGAGCTATATAAATGTCCAATACTTTTTAGACATCCGCTAATTTGTTGGCCTCAATCGTGGTAAGAGTTCCACAGCCAATTATGCATTGCCTTTAAAAAAAAATCCTGGTACTGGTTTTAAGCTTGCTTTCGATTTCACTGACTGCCCATTTCTTTTATATTAAGAAAGAAAGGGTAAATTCATTCAATTTACCTTTATTATACCATTTATTACTTTGTATCTATCATGTCTTCACCTATTCATATCTTCTCTAAACTAAACAGTTCCTACCTGTTTAATCTCTCTTCTTATGGAAGATTTTCCATGCCTCTAATTATTTTCGTTACCCATCTCTGAACTCCTTCTATGTCTGTTATATCCTTTTAGAGATACGGTGATCTTATGGAAGAGAGATAGCATGATGATATAGGAAACAATATGCCATTTTTCATATATGGCAAGCCAAATATACTAGGAAACTTTTTGAAAAGCGAAAGCAGATAATTTTTGAGCACTTATATCTCACAAACACATTGTCTCTGAGATACCTCAAAATTTCTAAAAAACAAAAAACATTACTCCAACATTAACAGCCCATATGTGAAATTTCAGATAGTTTGGTTTAAATCTGTGGAAGATGGGAGGGGCTCAAATGAAACTTATAAATGAAAACTACCTTCCATCATAACTACAGAGAAACTTACTTCTCTCCACAAAACTAAGTTTTATGTGTGATCATCTCTTTACAATTAACTCCATGTTAATTCTACTTCTAACGTGCTAGCAGTAACACAGTCAAGAGGAATGTTTTTCTTACCATGAATTTTTTTTTGTCATAAATAAAATAATACACAGATATAAGCATCCACTGCTGAATATAGTCTGCACGTCCACCAGAGTACAGAGGTAGCTCTGCTGAAGATTTGGATCCCCCTCAGGACCTGGTCCCCCACAACTGGACTCACTGTTTCAGCAGCCTTTTCTTCCTCAGCTTGAGAGGACCCCGCTTGAGTTGGGAGAGCTGAAATTCCTTCATTTATTTAGTTCAATGAACTACACTATAGCACTGGCATCAAATAACGTCCATAAATTATCTACAAAGCGGAAGGAAAAGCGGAAGGAAATACAGGCTTCCTTAAGAGAAGGTTTGGTGGTGATAAGGAGATTGCAGTGAGGATCTGATCTAGGCCTGATCTACACTAGAAAGCATCGTCAACAGAAGTCACTTTACGGCGACAAAACAATCCTGATATACACACCGCAACCACTGTTTTGTCGACGGAATAAAACCACCACGAGAAAAGGTGCAGGCTTTTGTCAGTAGCGGTAGGGCGACACAGTGTTAGTGTAGTGTAGACATTGTGTCTCCTTAGAGCAGTGGAGGGGCTGACTCGTCAATTTCACTGCTCTAGCGGAATAGTGGAATTGATTGGGGGGGGGTGGGGGGTAGCCGCCCAGGGCTTTCCAGCATCCTGGGTGCAAGCGGGACTCAGCCATCTGGGGCTTGCCAGCGGCCGGGTAATAGCTGGACTGATGCAACCCCACAGACGGCCCAGGCACTGGCAAACTGCTGGCAGCCGGGTGCGGGTGGCTGCAGCCCTGTTGATAGCCAGGGCTTGGGTGACTGTCTCCCAGCTGCAAGCTGGGACTGGGCAAGCCACAGGGGGCTGCAGCCAGCTCCTGCCTGGGAGCAGGGAAATCCCCACACCCCAGCTGGGATCTGTAATGGTGGGGGAGGGGAGCACCCAGCAGCGCTCCCTCCTGCCACTGTTCATTAGGTCATTGGAAGTGGTCCTGGTGAGGACGCACTCCACCAACCCAAGGATAGCAGTGTAGATGTCAGTCACAGATATCATTACAGCCATGACGGAAAGTCAATGTATGTCGACACATTTCTATAGTGTCGATATACTCTTAGATATTTTTGTTTTAGGCTCATCAGATGGAGAGGAGAAAAGAAACTTTGACACAGACTATGATGTGGGATTCAGACAGTTTCTCATAAGGTTTTGAAGAAAACTACTGAATAATTTAGCACCATTGTCCTGAGTCATAGTGGAAGGTAGATTTTCCTTGACCACAAGGGGGGTCTTCTGGCTATTGTGGCCATATGAGTAGAGGTCAGGCATCTCTGAGAAAGATGCTGCATCTGAGTCCCATAGGTGACTAAAGTATAAGGGAGTGGACTGGGGATGGAAGACACATCAGAAATCTTCCGCTTCTTGCAAGTAACTCTGGTTGTTCAGGAGAAGGGGAAGAAGGAGAGAGAGAAGAATCCAAAGACACTTTGCAAATGTGAGAGTTGAATTTTTAGCCTGAGCTAATCAGGTCACCAAAAATGGAAAGATCCGGCCTCAACAGCTGCCTAGCTACAGTAAGGGGAAGACATGGTCAGCAGGTGGGATTCTAAATCACACTGTTCCATCTGCTGTGGCCAGAGGCCAGCTGTGGGAGCTGGAAAAAGGGAGGCTGTACTGAGCTGCTATTGTGGTGCTGCTTTGAGTTTTGGTGGAATTCTAGGAACAAACAGGGTTTGAAGGTTACTGAGTCCAAGGCCAGAGGTTTCCCTGATACACTTCTCACCCTTTTTATCCCACAGACAGCTGCTTCCCAGCAGGATGAATGATCGAAAGGATATTGCAGTGGTAAATCCAGCAGCGTGAACCTGGACTTCCCAAGCTGGGGAGAAAGAGGGAGAAGAAGAGAGGGAGAAAGCCTTCAACAGAGTTGCCCTCTGTATCTGATAGACAGGTGGAATATACCCAAGGTTCTGTCTAGTGGAAATAAAAATAATTATGATTATTCTACCAAAACTACATAAAATCAGCTTTTTAAAAAAGAATCAAAATATGTAAAACATGTCTGAATTTATCAGCTTACAGAGCCATATGCCTCGGATGTGACATCTTATGGCAGGATGAAAGTAGTCGTACTCTGACTTAGTACCACACACAAGCAGCTGCCCAAACACATGGCTGATATCTAGCAAGAATTTTTATCCCAAAACATGTAGTACAATAGTACTGTAGCCATGACAACTTTAAAACAATAAAGCAGCATGCATCTTGTAAGCTGCTGTCACACAAAAAGGGGAAACGATTTCAGTTTGATAAACACAGAAGAAAACCTTTAAAATACATGCACATATAAACTGACAACATATTTTAGTTGCACATATGTAACCATACTGACCGAAAACCAACTCTTCGCGTGTAATGCAGGCAGTTTTTAGTGACATGGGTCTGGAAGTGGACGGATCTGCAGATTGCTCCACATTCAGGACACGTATAGGGAGATTTATGCTGATGAATTCTCTGGTGTGATGCAAAACTGCACTGGTTAGGAAGCAGCATCTGGCAGATATTGCATGTCTTCTAAATGATAAACCAAAATAGATAAAACAAATGGTTTGGTTCAACAATATACTTTCTTCTGTCAAGCATTATCGTACATTGAAAAAGTGATTGCAAGTGTTACGGTTGATATAACCCAACACGACCAGGAAAATTCAGACATAGACCCTACTCCTGGATCTCTTGGAAGATAGTGGCCTTTAAATTGGACATTCTGAGCCTCCTATAAGTCCCTTTTACACACCGTTATGATAATGTGAAGGAGTCTAAAGGTCCATGTAAACTATTTCTGCTTACTTTCAAATCACTTTATGCTACTTACTAGAGCAATAGAATGAGGCCTTAGACTAACTGAGAAAAAACCCTCTGTTCCTAACTTGGGGCACCACAGAAAATTCTACCCCACTGAAACAATTTAACCCAGAAGTATTATTACTTTTTCATCTCCTTGTTTTTTAATGATTGGTAACAACCCCAGGGCCACGTAACTGTGTTTGGGGAATGGGGGTTAGTTTAATTTCTTTTTTAAAAAAGATGGTTTAAAATATATTTACCCACAACAATAAAGATTATATACACACTGTAACACGTAGATACTGCACATATAAATAAGAACTAAATTTATATAAAACATTTCTATGTTTCTATGATTCTATGATTCTATGATTTCTGAAATTTTTCTTTGAAAAAGCGTCTCTGTAAATGCAGTAGTCCATTTCCCATTCTCAAGCAATTCTTTTTGATTTTCAAAGTACTAAAAAGTAAATAAAATCCTTTAGTACATGCTGATCACTTATTAAGTCAGAATCGCTAGTGCTTTTTGGTTGTTTTGTGCCATTCCAGTGGTGGAATGTAAATGACATGAATCAGATGTAAACACCATCTTACGTTGGGTTTACAGCTTCTCTGTAAAAAAAAGCTGAAAGTGGCTATGAATCTGGCCCATATCGGTTTTAATTACATAAATGCAAAAACAGCATATCTAAATAGCAAGGCTACAATCCAGCACAGACATATGCATGTACTTGACTTTAAGCACACGAGTAGCCAATGACTTCTACTGGACTATTCACATTCTGAAAATTAAGTATTGGATCTCAAGTATTTGCAGAAAAGGATCCTTAAGTCCTCTTTTAAATACTTGGTGGTTGTTTTTTTTTTTAAACTAGCAAGCTGGTTATAATAAAAAAGTAAAATAATAAAATAATAACTATATAAGGTGATTGATTGACCCAAGGCACAAACACCAAGCTATAGCCTGAAATTAAACTAAAAACCGTAACCAGCACATCCCATAGGTTTTGCACGGTACGATATACATAATGTGCTCATGGCAGGGCTTTTTGGTGGGTTTTGGTGTTTCTGTTTTTCCTTCACTAAAAATAACCTAGAGTATGGAGGTCACTGTCCATGAGAACAGTAAAAGTGTCTGCTGCCCCCAAATGATGGATATTATAGGAAAACAACCATCTCCTCCAATTCTGAACCATTTTCCTTTGAGCAATTTTGTGTTCAGTAGTAAAGCCCAAAGCTGCTCTCACAGTAATTACACTCATAATAACAGAATCAAAACTCTGACTATAAACACACTAGTAGACTATTTAAGTCGCTTTCATATGGTGCTGACTCATCATCACTGGCAATTTTGTCTATGCACCCATGTACCCTTAGGGCCTAAACCTGCACCCACGTAAGTTGATGGCAGTTTTGATACTGAGTACACAAGAAGTAAGAACAGGCCCTTAATGGTTAGTATTAAAGATAACATTAAGGGTTGTTTAAAAAGAGTATTAGTAAATACTATGAGCCCGGTGCTCCTAACTCCTGCCACGGTTTGGCAGTTCATAGCCTCAGCACCTCTGGGTTTGCCTTATCAGTTATGAAAGGGAAAAAAATTGCTTGAGCCCTCACATCTAATTGCTGGAGCCCTGGCATCTCTTTCATTACAAATTGAGCTCTGCATGAAGTAAAGTAATTCCTCAAATGATTTAACAGTTTGAGAATGTTATTTCTTCATTGGAGTGTACTTTTTATTAATATTATGGTGATTCTTCACCAGGGTCAGAGGCATGATCCAGTAATGATTACCCATCTGACTAGGATTGCTGGATCAGGCCCTGGTGTTAATGGGAAGTTTGCCTTTGATATCAACGAGGCCAGCATTTCATCTATAAGCAATTCTTTCTGAAACGTACCATTTTGTACTTCTCTCTAATATTAGAAACCTGACAAGAGACAAAGTAAGTTCATTTTTGCTCCTTTTCTAATGCAGGAGCTCAGTCAAGACGCTTTTGAGGACCCCCACAAACTCAGAAAAATTGTATACAGTTCTACTTTAAAGAAGAATGTTAACATGATATGTCTTGAACTCACCTACACTGAATTAGGGACTTTAGTTGTATGCAGCTCACTCAAACTTTACAATCATGATGGACGTCTATGTTGGGGCATGGACTTGCTCTAAGCATATGCCACAAAATGTCCTCGTTGCGTACGCACACAAGCACATTCTCTCCCCCTGCCCTTTACAAAGCCAAAATCTCATTTTTAATTGTCCCCGCATATGATTCCAGAAACATTGAATTATGGCTTCTATTACTAATGGAACTAACTTGGGGTTTTAATTTTGTGTTCATCACAGGTTTAAGGGCAAAAACCTGACTAACCATAACTCTATTTAAAATGTTCTTACCACATTTTCTGAGCTTCAGTACCACTGCCACAATTTATCTTTTGCCATCTATGTATCAACAAGGAGTAATACAATAGTGGAGAATCTGGAGTATTCTTTGATTACATAAGAAAATGGCAAAACAAAACTTCTTATTCCAATAATAGAAATACAGGGATTTTTCATATTCCTTCCAAAGTATCTTTGTTTGCAGCACTACAAAAGAAAACCTGGATGTTACGCCAGAGAAAAGCCACATGCCATTACCAATCCCACTAAGTTATTCCTCAATTTCAGAAGTGACAGCAAACGATTTGCATAATTAGTCTACAACGGTAATGCTTCAGAGTGTCACAAAACTCTAGCAATACTAGCTGTCCAAGTAAATAGTTAGCTACTTTACCAAGTGTAGAAAATATACTTGGCAGAAAATGAGTAATTGCAACTGCTTACAAGACACTACCATGGAATTCTACAAGCCAACACTTTGGTATAACACTTCATGTTGGATTTATTAAGGTGGACCTAAATTTCCATCTCTATCATTCCAACCCACAAAAAACCAAAACATGACATTTCAGTGTGATGGAATTACATGTCTTTATTTAGGATTAGGAGTACGAGGTTGGGCAAAAAATGACAGTGAGGAGAAATAAAAATCCACAAATCCTGTTAAGTCATAGGGGGAATTGGCTACAGAGCTTCCATGAGAGCTATGCAGTTCTCTTTCTAAATCTATCTTACCTGAACATTTATTACTTCTAGTTCACTATCTTCTCTACGTAGTCCACAGGGGGCTTCATCCTGCAAACACTTATATGTGAGTGGACCCATTGAGTTACTTACATAACTAAAGGTATGGGTTGTCTACACACTGCAGCAAAGAACTCTAATGGGGTGTAATTTGTAAAGTGCTCTCACTGCTCTATAAGATCCTAATGCAGGCCTTGACAAATCACTGTTTCTGGTCACCATGGCAACCAGTTTTAGTGGCCTGTTGCTTAGCTCCACTTCAGAAATGTAATAGAGGAGTACCCTCTGGTGACCAAAAGTAAAATTGCTGGCACCTAGCTGTAAGCCAATTTTGTCTATCCCTGCCCTAATGGCATACTCTAAAAGGAGCCTAGTTCACACTAATATAGTGCTGTCATGCCATGTAGACAGGCCCTTATTCACATGTTCATCTGCTGTATTAGCCAATTAGTCAGTTTCTGCTGTGGTTTGTGTAGATCTTTCCCAAAACAACAAAAAGTGTACCTATAAACTATGGAGAAGGACTGGGAGGGTTTTTGGTTAATTTTTAAAAGAATCCTTCTACCTTTATATGAGAAATATTTTTAAAAGGAAAAAAATAGCTATTTCTTAGTTATCTAGACTCAACCAAAACACAATGTTTTGTGCTAATCGCATTACCAGAATAGTTAAGAGGACACTTTGAAAATTGGTAAGCCGAATAAGAGTTACTGTGCTTTCTAATTGTTTGCAAAATCCATAT
Organism: Pelusios castaneus; assembly: GCA_007922175.1. NCBI lineage: Eukaryota > Metazoa > Chordata > Testudines > Pelomedusidae > Pelusios > Pelusios castaneus. The sequence goes on along the minus strand of ML685863.1, from coordinate 1,001,217 downwards.
AATTCTACATGTTCTTCCCTGCTCGCTCCAAAGTAATGCATCAATCCACCTTTTCCAACATCAGCTCTCCACCTCACCAAAAACGAATCAGTGCTAGCAACCCACATTCTTGAGTAGCTTTACAACAAACTAGTACTAAATATAAGGAAGAACAAAAGTCAGAAATAAAAACAGTGAGAGTCCTGTGGCACCTTAAAGACTAACAAATTTCTTTGGGCATAAGCTTTTTGTGGGGTCCCACCCACAAAAGCTTACGCCCAAAGAAATTTGTTAGTCTTTAAGGTGCCATAGGACTCCCGTTGTTTTAGCTGTACACAAACTATCACGGCTAACCCTCTGGAATAAAAGAAATATTTCTCTTTCAAGTTTTGAAGAAAGTATTTCATCCAAAGAGAAAAATTAAAAAGTTAATTAAAACCTAGACCAGTGGTTCCTAACCTTTCTAGCTCGAGGGCCACAGATATAATTCTTACAGCCCTGAAGGGCCACCAGCCTCTGCCAGCAGGTCCCCCCCTGAAAAGCAGTCTGCATCCTTGCCCATTGATATCATCTCCCTGGCTGCAGAAGGGAAACCACACACATTCTGTAGCTCTGCACACTCTATCTGGATCCCTAGGCAGTGGTTCCCTTCTGCAGCCAGAGGGACAGAAGATCAGTGCTCCCCTCTCCTCCTTCTGGCTCCAGCAAGGACCCTAGTACTTATGGACCGATGCAGAGTGCTTCTCTGTGCTCCCTGCTACAGCCACTAATCTCCTATCCCTTTGGCTGCAGCAAGGAGCCTGCATCGGTCTTTTAGCCCTGCGGAAACACACTCCACCTGCGTCCTTAGGTAGTGACTCCATTTCGCAGTCAGTTTCCCCAAAAGGGAAATACTTCAATCTCTCTGCTCATTCCAATGACGACCTGCTAATAGCTGTGTTGAAAAGAATGAATAACAAATCACTGCTTCAAAGAGAAACTGCAGAACTAGAATTTATATGCAAATTTGACTCAGTTGCCTTGGGGTTAAACAGGGACTATGGATTTTTCTCTCATTACAACAGGTGATTTGACCTCACCTTCCTCTATGTGCTGTTCCCCAGTGTTTGAATCCTAACACCTATTTTGATTTGCTGTTACAGCCTGACCTGATCCTATGTCATGCACTCCCCTGCATTTATTTCCTCCCGTTTTGTAAGTTTCCCATCTTCAAAGCATCTGACGAAGTGGGATTTTGTCCCACGAAAGCTCATGCAATAAATAAATGTTAGTTTCTAAAAGTGCCACAGGACTCTGTTATTTTTCTGCAACAGACTAACACGGCTACCCCTTTGAAACTGACTAATGATGCAGCACAAAAACAGATCTGAGGAAAGTGTGATATACTGTTGTTGCTACTAATGCAGTCATGTCCATTGAAGCTGCTTCCATGCTGGGCACTCTGTCACAGCTGTAATACTACAGAATGTCATAATGCACGTATATAAAAAACTGGACAGAGAAGGAAATACAGTAAGGGTGCGCAACCTTTTTTGGCCAAGGGCCAAATTGCATTTTCTAAGGCTATTTGAGGGCCACAAATGCAACGTGTGGGGTGGGGGGGAGGTCACGTCATGTGATCCCTCCGCTCCCAGAGGGCTGCACAGAACACGCTCGCGGGCCACATGCGGCCCGGGGGCCACAGGTTGTACACCTCTGAAATAGAGTCTGATGAAGGAAAAAGACCAAAATAAATATGAAAAAAACTGTTTTTAAAAGAGGATTTTGCAAACAACAGAGTTTTGTAACATTTAAAATCTTTCTATCATCAGTGTCCTTTTAAAAAAAATAAAATTTAAGCTTTCTGCTCTTGCAGTGGCTTGCAGAAATAAAGGAGGCGGATATAGCTAAAATGCTTAGAATTTTTCTTTGAAAACAGAATGTCACATGGCCAGACACTAAGACCCTGTCAACATTTCAACTTTTGAAAAGAGATTCTGTTACTAGTTAGAGAGACAACCAGGTTGTTCACATATTATATGCAATACAGTCCAGTCAGTCTCCTTTCGGCAGCTTTTCTGCCTTCACACTGTATTTATGCATCCACACCTATTATTCTGCCAATGTTTATATTAATGCATTCTGGAGAAATCTGGGTAGCTGTCCTATGTGACTCAGCAGAATAAAATGTGTCCAAAGGACATGCACACAGCACAGAATAACAGCACACTGGGCAAGAACATCTTCATATAGGGACAACTGGGAGGAAACAGCACAAGCCACACCAATTACACAAACATGATTAGGCTGTTCTGCCCAAACTGGGAAGAAAACCACCAACCAAAAAAGCAGCATGATGGACCAGCATTTATTTTTTGTACTTTTCTGCTCAAGTTGCTTCATTCAATCCTTACTTCATCCTCCCAGCTCACCTACATTCCACATGTCCTGTCTGACATGTACCTTCTGAGTTCTCTAGGGCAGGGAATGTCTTCTTTTGTTATTTGCTTTTACAATGCCAAGCCTGATGGGACCGTGATTGGTGTGCCTATGGTGTGCCTGAACACTACCACAATATAAATAATAATAATAATGGATTAGTTACAAAAAAACAGCTGTGTGACAGCTTAGGCCTCCGACAAGGTGGGCTGACCAGTTACTGAGTGGGCACAAAATATATTTAGCATCAACCACATCAATAACTGGTTAAACACATGGTTAATATAGTGGGACCAAAGGGAGAAAATCACCATGCAAACTTCTTCAGACAAAGCCAGAATAATCAGACTTCATGCAGGGATCTCAAAGGGTGGCAATTCATATGCAGCAACCCCCATGAAGGCCATGAAATTTCACTGCAGCTCCTCCGTAACTATTATCCCAGCCAATAGCCAGAATAACTTTTGCCGCATCACATAATCCACTCAGTCCTGAATTCAGTGTTTCCACACTCGTCTACCTTTCCATGCAGGATTATCTGATGTGATGTGTACGAAGTGGTTGCTTCACACGCATCCTAGCAGCACTGCTCCAGAATGTCTTAAGTGGAGGGCCTTGCAGAAGCCATCTGCATCTGTCCTATCAGAGGATTTCATACTCAGTGCAAAAGGTCAGCAATTCTATCCCTGTCATTTCCCATAAGATGAGAATGCCATACTCCTACGCTTGCCTCTGTTGGTCTGAGTGTCGTTAGGCGCTTTCCGGTTCCCGGATAGGATGTTGCAACACCAAGACCAGCCAAATGCTTTGAAATACAGTAGAATCCTTTTTAATTGGCACACCCCGGTGGAAATCCAAATATGCCAATTAAGAAATGGTCTCAATTATCAGAGGCTTATAAAATTCATTGCATTGGTTTATTTCACTTTTATTGAATATGTTTATTTAAATCATGCAATGTACACAGCATTTTAAAAATACTATATTAAGATAAATTTGACTCATTTTAGCAACCATACGAGAGAAAGAAAGCAGTAACAAGTAAACAAATGGACACACAGACGGAAATATATGCTAGCAAACACCACTGTTCGCTCCTGTTTTCAGAAGGTCCGCAAAACACAGCAGGCACATCATTTAAATAAAGTTAGTGTGCCATTTATTCATTGCCTAGTGCAGGGGTTCTCAATCCCTTCAGTGTCGCAACATGTTTGAGCTCACTTCCCAACCGTGTGCGACACAGGGATGTTCCCACAACTGCTGTGGTTCCCCCAGCTAGCAGCACTTTCAGTTGAAATTAAAGTGGCCCCTGCCACCAAAGAAAAATACTTTCAGAGGCAATATCAGAGATGAGAGGCTTGAAAAGCGGTCTCCCCCCCCCCCCCCCCGGACAAAAAACAGCCACTCCAGGCAGTTTTGGCAGCCACTGCTTTTTTGAGCAGCTCTTAAAGCGGCAACAGCCTGCCGCCACCGCAAGGGCTTCTTTCACTGGCAGGCTGATTTCAGCCGACGTACTCAGCAGCCACTGTGCCGTGACACACTTTTGTGTTGCAACACAGCGGTTGGGAACTGCTGGCCTAGAGTCACTGTAACACCAAAGTTCCTAGCTCAGTTATGGCACTGAAAGTAATAACAATTGAAATCAAATCAAAAACAGAATCAATCATAAGACAATAATTCCCATTGAGTTATTATTAAGGAGAGTGCCAATTAAGTGGATTCCACTGTATATTTAAATGCCAAAGCATAAAAAAGGATCACTACAAATTCTCAGTGAATATGATTACCAATTTCAGTATCTCAGATCAGACTTCCAAGAAACTTAGCTAAATCTTAATTAAAAAACAAAAACAAAAACCCGCCACAATTACAGATGTAAACTTTAAGACCTGGATTGAATACAATTTTCCTAACAAAGCATACTCTAACTCTAAAAACAAAGAGATTCACTATTTTGTGCTTGCAGGGTGTTTTCTATTTTAAAAATATTTTTCAAGCATTTATTACTTATCTCAAATAAAGTTCAGACTATGAATGTCTAAGTGAAAGCAAAAATCCACATTCAGCTCTCCTATTTTTATTGCTAAAACACTGGAATTTAAACATAAGATACTCTACTTGTCCACTTGTGTCTGCAGCCTGCTGGAAATGTGTAGCAAGAGATGTCTCATCTTGAAAAACTTCATTGCACTCCAAACACTTTAGACTATGTCTACAGAGTTTTGACGGGTCTTCATCTAGAGGCATAGCTGGAATGATAGGTGTACTTGCTGGGGCTGATATTACTGTTCCAGTTATGCCAGACTGTATCTTGGTTACAGTATGTGTGCCAATTCCCATTGGGCTTTGAAGAGTAGACGATGTAGCAGTATTGCTTGAAGAAGATGCTATCATTTGATCTGCTGGAACTGGTTTTAAAATCAAATGGGAGCACTGCATTACAACTCCTTTTTCCTTATGTCCACGAGCATGGGAAAGAAGACTGCACTTATTGTAGAAAACTAAATTTTTTGTACAATGGTTACATGTCACTTCAATCCGCACACTCCTCCTGTCATAATGCTGAGTCAGACTCTTTTCGAGAGCAAAGGAATCACCACATTCCAAACACTTGTAACCACGTGTCGGTAATGTTATCCCTGCACTGGCAGGAGGACTGAGGTTTGGGACGTAAACGGGGACAGGATTAACACTACTCAGCACCTTATTGAATGCTTCCACTACAGAACTCTGTAGAGAGGATACCACCTGGACACGTGACACTTTTTTGGAAGGCTGTGAGGCTGCAGCAGAAATTATTGCCTGCTTTATTTGTTGCTGAGGTTTTGTTAGCACTTGGCGGAGTTCAGAGGTCGTTTGAGCACCTTGAGGCAGAAGATTAAGGTTGGCAAGATGGACTGTCTTTGGCACAAGTTTAGCACTTGCAAGGCTTGATGCTGGCACCACAACAGTCTGCTGCTGTATGGCATTGGCAGCTTTAATAATGGCACTACTGGCACTCTGCACAGAAGCAGCAGATATTACAGTGGCTTTCACCGTAGTATTGTTAGCAAGCTTCAGATTAATAACTTGGGATCCTGCTGTTTTAACTGCAGAAACTGGGAGAAAGGCAGTAGCCACAGGTTTAATAGTGACCTGTTTTGGTGCAAGTTCTGCAGATGCGACTGCATTGGTGACAACTGCTGACTGGAGGGGTGCCCGAGGAGGAGAAGAAAGAACAGCAGCAGATGTTGGAGAAGATAGGAGAGATGTCATGGAAGCTACCATAGAGGAAGGAGGCTCCGGCTTTTTACCTGAGTCCAAATCAACTTCCGGCAACACCCTGGTAACTGTTCTCTTAATCTCTCCGGAGGAAGTCTTGATGGTTTTTATGCGAACTTTTGGAATGGCTGGCGTTGACCCTGCAGGAGAAGATGGAGATCCTTTGCTGCTGTTTTCACTTGATACACTTCTGGGACTATCAGGTTGTTTTATAGATGGTTTTTTACCACCATCAATAAGACACTGAGATTCAGGAGATTTTTCAATAGCCCGGGGACTTTCATTCATGTCTTTTGGTAATGGAGAAGATTCTCTTGAAGTAGACTGTAATTCATTACTGGTATCTGTAACTGCCTTTTTAGCACTCAGTGCTGCAATTGCAGCAATACATGAAGAAAGCTTTGCTGATGACTTTGCTTTGGACTGTGAAATGCTGACAAGATTTGTTTCACCCTTTTCAGTACCTAGTTTTCCATCAAGTACCCTATTTTCAAGCAACTTTTCAGAATTGTCTTTCAGCAACTTGTCCTCTATTTTTCGGGCTTTAAAAGGTTCATAAACACTTAAATTCACAGAGTTTATTTCTGTTTCTCTTTTAACAACTTTGTTTTTATCTACATTACTTGAAGCCGGAATTCCAGATTTAATCAAGTTTTCCCCTCCAAGTGTCTTTAGTTTGTCATAGTCCTGCTCAGAAATTGATCCTGTTAACACATTTGCTCTGAAATTTGCACGTATATCTTCTTTATCTGGAGGATCATCCACCTCTATTTTTTCATCGTCATCAAATTCTTCAGCACTTGAGATTGGGCTAAACTGGTTGAAAGCTGAGTCTTTCAGAGTAGCCTGACAGGCTGCCCCCTCCTCTTTCAGACACTTCCCTTCATCTTTACTGTAACTTTCAAGAGCAGATGCTGTTAGAAAACCATTGTGTAAGCCATTGCCTGTGGAATGATGACCATCCTTATCCACTCCTTCAGAGGAATCAATATTACGTACATTTTTTACAATGACGCTCACGCCAACATCAGACGATGAGGGCACATGAGAATCTTCATCTGTATGAGCATTCTGTTTTATGTGACTTTCATGATCATCATGGCCAGACTCAATAGCCGCTTTAGGATCAACCATATCTGGAATGTCAAAGGCTGCAAGAAGGTCGTCAAAGTCGGGGGTCTTCATATCCCCCATGGTCATGTATTTGTTTGGAAGTAAATCTGTAAAAGGAGCAGAAAATCTTTGTATCAGTACCTTAAACACCAAACCATATTTTTTATATATATATTAAGAAAAATCTTGCTTCTGTTTTTATTTGTTGTTGTAATTGCCTTTAATTTTCTATTTTTAATTAACCATAAGGTCACTTCTATGCCCCTATACATAGCTTACTAACACACCTATTTCACATAACATATACAAATGTTATAAATCACAATTCCTTTTCAGAGGTTAGAAATTATGTAATAGCTATCTAGATCCAAGTGACCATGGCAAATGATTACACTATGAGCCTTTACATAAGAAGCATTTGGGGATTACACTTTCCCCTTTTATATTAGACATACTTTCCCTTCAAAAGCACCCTTCTCCTTTGCATAAAGCAAGACCCACTTCAGTATGGACATGACCAACAGAACTCACAGTTACTCCCAAACCTAGATCTCTTGCACATTTGCACTTTTCACTGTAATGAAACCACTGAACATACCCAAAGACTGCAGATCATCCACTGTTAAAAACGGTATTGTTCAATTACACTATCCTCTATAACTTGGATTTTTTAAAAAAATCCCACTGTCCAGAATATTCACTTTTTGGTACAACTATGAAACAAGCTACATTGTATTAATGCCAATTTAGTATATTTAGATTGTTAAGTTCAGATCCAATTAAATAGGCAAAGGAGTAAATTGTGAGGTGTGTTCTTCACTATTTCACATCTACTGACTGAGACAAGGTGGGTGAAGAAATATCTTTCATCGGACCAACTTCTACTGGCAAGATAGACAAGCTTTTGAGCTATGCAGAACTCTTTCTCAGGTCTGGGAAAGGTACTCAGTGTCACAGCTAAATACAAGATCAAATCAAATTACCTGTGACACTCTTGAGTGCCGTTCCCAAACCTGAGAAGTAGCTCTGTGTTACTTAAACAACTAGAGTTCTGTGTAACTTAAACGAGAGTCCTTTTTGCTGTACACCGACTAACACGCCTACCCTTCCAGAAATTGTCTCTGTGTAACTTGAAAGCTTGTCTCACTCACCAACAGAAGTTGGTCCAATAAACGATATTACCCCACCCACCTGGTCTTTTCAATATTCTGGGGGAGGACACAGTTGCAACAACACTGCATATTATGTCTTGTGACTGAATCAATAAAGGGCATGAGTCTTTGTAATACTGGGCATTTGAACTACAGGAGGATCCCAGAGTTACAAACACCTCAGGAACAGAGGTTGTTCATAACTCTGAAATGGTTGTAACTCTTATCAAAACATTATGGTTGTTCTTTCAAAAGTTACTTCTAAAAAGTTGATCTAATACTGCTTTGAAACTTTACAATGCTGAAGAAGAATGCTGCTTTCCCTTTATTTTAGCTTATATTTAACACAGCACTTTATTGTATTTGTTTTTGTTTTTTTGTCTCTTTTTCTACCTGATGGTAATTCCAGTTCCAAATGAGGTGTGTGGTTGACTGGCTAATTCACAACTCTGATGTTCATAACTCTGAGTTTCTACAGTATCTTCAAGGTAAACAGTAAGCCATTTCCCAAGCTATTTTTCACTCAACCACTATGGCCCCGATCCTGCAAAGATTTACACATACACGTAACAATGTGAGTAGTCCCATTGATGGTCAAGGACTTTTGCTATGATGGGTGCCCTTTGTTAACATCAACACTGCCCTGCAATTTTTTATTTTTCTCTGCAAGAACTAGGCAGACTGAAATTCATTTGAGTTTACAAAATGGCATGTTATTAATTAACCATCCCAGAACATTTTCACAAGACTGGATTATGATGAATGCTTGCAAAGGTACCTTTGTCCCTACCTACTGTAAGGATAAAATCCTTAGTTGAACTACTTTTAAAAACATTTGATACTAACATTATTTGCCTCACCAGGGGATTTAATGCAAAAATGTTTTTCAGATGGTCTTATGAAACACATCCTAGAGGACAAATACTGACCAACAGACCTCACTCATTATGCCTATTTAATTACCTATTTAATTGGAGCTGTACTTCACCTAATATATTAAATTGCAATTAATAAACTTAGATCTCTTGCACATTTCACTACTAGTGAAACCACTGAAAATACCCAGACTATAGATCAAATACATTCTTTAAAATGTTATTGTTCGATAGCACTATTTTCTATATGACGTTGATGTTTTTTAAACATCTCACTGATAGTAGTGGTACCTGGTCTATAGTGGCAGACGACAGTTTTGTATAATGAAAAAGGAATATTTTTGGCTACAAGGAAGCAGACCCTGAATTTGTAACAAAGTGGCAAAACCTTTCTAATCTCAGGGTTTGTCCAGGGAGTTTCTGATGGACAAAACCACCATTAGAATACCTAGAAATAGCGAAAGGATGCCGGTCTTGTGCAAATTCATAAGCACCTGGAAAGAGCTTTTGCTAAGGCCTTGTCTACCCAAGGGAAATTTACCAGCATAGCTATTCCATTATTGCTAGTCCAGTATAACTATTCTAGAATAACTAACTCCCCCATGTGAACATTCTATTCCAGAATCGAAGTGATTAGTCTGGAATAACTACTCTGCTTCCAAAGCAAAGTAGTTACTTCAGAATAAAGCCACATCTAATTCAGAACAGTGTCCACGCAGAGGCTTTCCATTACATCTATGCCTGTCAAGTTCCCCATGCACAAGTCACAACACTTGGAAAACCTTATAAGAAATAGTCAGGGGCTGGAATTTAGTGGAGCACTTACTTCCTATCCAAGAGAGGCAAAGGGTTCTGCTTGCTACCATCAAAGCTGTTTGCCAGGATAAAATTAAAAGGGAGTCTTGAGTCCTGTCATATATAGTTGACAAGAGTAATGGTGGTTCAGACAATGCTGCCAAACCTGCAGAAAGGGTCGAGGATGTGGGGAATCCCACCAGAGACAGAATAAAATGACAGTGACGTTTATTGCTTGTGCTCCAGTACTTCGATAGGTGCATGGTGTGCAGAGCAAGCTGCTGCTTACCATTTATTACCAGGGCAAGTCACAGTCCTCTTTATGGTCCAGCCTACACTCAGGGGCGGTCTTAAGGATTCCAGGGCAAAAGTCAAGGATGGAGAACCTGCACGTGGGGCCCCATCCTTGACTTCTGCCCTCTCCCGCCTCGCTGGGACCCCCAGCAGTCCCCCCACCTGCTAAGCTGCCCCTGCCCACTGGGCCTCGCCAGAGCCCTTACCAGCCTCTCGGCCCCACCACTGGGGCCTCCCAGATCCTCCCCGATCCTCCCCCAGTGCCTCCTGACTCCTTCGCTGGGCCTCCCAGCACCCCCATCAGGGCTCCCACCAGGTCTCCAGCCCCCCTGCCAGGACCACCTCTGGGTCCCCGCTGGCCTCCCAGCCAATTGCCCCCGCCCCTCACTGCCGGGTACCTGTCCCTTCACCCCCATCGCAGCAGTGCAGAGGCAGCACGGGACCCTCCCCTGCAGGGCCCTGGGCAGCTGCCCACACTGCCCACCCGCTAAGACCACCCACGTCTATGCTTGCTGTTTTCGGCAGAAGTTGAAGGGAGGTATGCAACCTATGAAAAATAACCTGCGTGTCTCCCTTCAACTTTCTAATGCCAATTACCTCCATGTTTCTACTGTGCTGAGTCAAAGGGAAACGCCTTCCCTTCGACTCAGTGCTACTTTTCCTGAGGAGCTGGGCCTATTGAGTCAAATTCTGGATCGACTGAGCAGGTCTTTACTAACCGCTCAATCAAACCAGAATGATCAAACTAATGGAGGCAAATTTGCTGCCATCGGTGTAGACTCGGCCAATTTTTATTAACCAAAAATCTCCACTCACTAAATTCCTCCCACAAATACAAATTCCTGTTTCCTTTAGGTTAAGAAGGTATTTGAGTATGGCTGGGATCAGAGCTGATGTTGGAGAGACCTAACTCTGTAGGCACCAGGAAGTAAATCTGTGCCACTTTTGAAGTCTTCCTCATGGAAACTTTTCTGCTGTTTAGTAGTACCTTTTTCACTGGTTCTGAACAATGTCGTTCCACTTGTCAGAACAAATGAGGAGCCTGTTGGGCTGCTAGGCATAATTTACTTGGGCCTGGATGAACAATGTGTCCCCAGTCCTGGGATAGAAAATCCTCTAGGAATGGGAGAGGAATTGTGTTTGGACTGACATCTGTGTCAGGTAAGTGAACAGTGGTTGTCTGGACCATCACCATCACCATCCGAGTCACTCTGCCCTTTCATATTTTGAGTAAGATTTTGTTTATTTGGGGAATTGGTGGGAAAGCACAGAGAAAATTCATGCTCCAACTGTGGAGAAAGGCATCCCCTTTTGACTCCTTGCCTATGCCCACTCTTGAGCAAAACGTGGGACCATGTGTGATTGTAGGTTGTGGCAAACAGATCTAGGGTGGGATAACTCCATAGCTGGAAAATGTTTTCCAGGAAACCAGGGTGTAGCTCCCATTTGGGGTTGTTGGTGAACGTCTTGCTGAGAAAGTCTGCTTTTGTGTTTTGGATCCCAGATAAGTATGCTGCTGAGATGGTGATACTATGGCTTATAACCGATGCCATAATTTTATGGTTTCTGTGCCTCAGGAGTTGGATCTCACTCCCCCTGGTGATTGATGTAAAACATGCACACAACGTCTGTCATGATTTTTGTGTTTGTTCACTTTGAGATGTGGAAAGTGAAAAAGTATTGCAGACTGCCTGTAGCTCTAATAGGCTTATGTATAGAGTTGTTTCGTGTGCTGACCATTTCCTTTGGGTCATGTGTTCCTGAATGTGAGCTCCACAACCTATAAGAGATACATCAGTCATCATCATGATCGAGGATCTTTCTTACACCAATGGGATACCCACCATCAGATTTTCAGACTGTGTCCACCAATTCAATCATTCTGTAATCCGGTTTGGCATTGTACCATTCTCTGTATTGAGTGTCTGTGAGGCCTTATACTGTTAAGAGCCATAACTGTAGGACCCATATGTGTACTCCTACCTGTAGCACTATGAAGGTAGTTGCTGTCATATGTCCTGGTATCTGAAGACGTGCAGACAGTCGTGTGGATAGCAATTCTACTATGGTCTTGACCCTGTGTCTCAGCAAGAATGCTCTGGCTGAGCAGGAGACTAGGTGTACCTCTATAAATTCTATTTCCTGAACAGGTTTTAGGGTAGGGTTTTTGGGGTTTTTAATGTTTATCATGAGTTCTAGTGTCCAAATAATATTGTTGTGAATCTCACTGCATGAGTGGCTTCCAATTGGCTGTGTGTCACTTTATTAGGCAGTCTTCCAGGTATGGGAATATAGTGATTCCCCTTCTGCATAGGTGTGCCACAACGATGGCAAGAATTTAGAAAAAACACTTGAGGCAGTGGAAAGACTGAAGGGCAACACCGAATACTGGTTCCCAGGGTAACTCGTAGGTGGGATGACTGGAAATATGGAAATATGCATCCTGGAGGTCAAAGGCTGCAAACTAGTCACCCTGCTTCAAAGCCGGAATTATAGCAGAGAAAGTCTCCAATCACCTGTTTTCTTCTGGGTTAAGATATATGGGGAATAAAAACCTCTGCCTCTGTGTTGATGAGGAATGTGTTCTATAGCCCCTATTTGCAGCAAATGTTCAACTTCTTGTTGCAAAAGGTGCTTGGGAGATGGGTCTCTGAAGAAGGGGTTTGAGAGGGGGGTGTGGTTATGAAGGTGGATGGTGTACCCCAATTTTATATCTAAGTGCTACTTATCTGTTATAATGCCAAATTCCAAAGGGGTAGGCGTGTTAATCTAGTTCAACAAAACCAACGAGGAGTTTGGTAGCACTTTTAAAGACTAACAAATTTATTTAACACATGAGCTTTCATGGGAGAAATCCCACTTCATCAAGATGATTTGAAGATGGGGAACTTAGAGCGTCTGACGAAGTGGGATTTTCTCCCACGAAAGCTCATGCGATAAGTAAATGTGTTAGTCTTTAAAAGTGCCACCAGACTCCTCATTTGTTTATCTGTTATAATGTTTGCCCAAAATTGGTAGAAGGGGCATAGCTAATGGTTGTAGGTGGTGGTGTTTGTCTGTGACTCTGGAAGATGGGAGAGGTCAGGCAAGCCCTTGACCAAATCCTCAAAATTGAGCTTCGAAAGAGCAGCCTGAGATGCTGAAGACTGCTGATTGGATTGTTTGCAGTGTTATGGTCATTGTCTGTTGTGTGGGGGGTTCTGGGTTGTGTACGGTATTGACACCTGGAGTTGTAAGGCTGCTATCTGAATGGTTCTTATGGCAGGATTGTAAATGCCAAGAGTGCAAAGGGTGGCGCAAGAATCCTTCATGGTATCCATAATTTATCAGTTCCCTTTCCATAAGGCTTCTTTTTACCAAAGAAAATATCCTTGATTGTGGTGCAGATATTTGGGAAGATCAGCTGAATGTAGCCACGAAGATCTCTGCATGACCACAACCGTTGCAACTCTTTGGGCCACAGCGTTGGTCGCACCGAGGGAGGATTGGAATGCCATCCCAGAGACCAACTGTCCTTCATTTGTGATGGATTGGAATTGTTCTTTTTTAGTTTCTGGTAAGTGCTCAATAAACTCTGATAATTAGGCATAATTATTGTGGTCACAATTTGCTAGTAGCACAGCACAGTATGCCACTCTTAATTGTAGGGTTGCCGAAGTATATACCTCTCTATCCGACAAATCTAGCCTTTTTTCCTCCTTATAATGGGGTACTGTTGTTTGCTCCTGTGGTTGGCTGCTTCCATGACCAGCAAGTTCGATACTTGGTAGGAACATAATATTTTTTGTCAGCCCTCTTACAGGTGGGAGGGATAGTCGTGGGTGTCTGTTTGTTGTTACTGGCAGGCTCTAATACAGTAATATCCATAGGGAGATGACGTTTGCAGAATCTTTAAGATTCTATACTGGATAAGGATAAGGGGAGTAGCTCTGTCCTTCTGCTGTGTCCCACTGCCCATTTGACTGCTCTCCCTGGCATCTGGGTGAGAGGATGGGGATCCACTTCCCAACCCCGATCCCTCCTGCCTGATGGGGCTTGGCGGGGGGAAGGACTTCCTCTTCCTGCCCTGGGCTGGCTGCAGGACTGGTAGCCAAATGAAGTGGTGTGGAAATGAGGATGGGGGGTCAGGAGGGATGAGAAGGAAACTGGGAGTTCTGGTTCACATGGCCCCAGCAGCCAGCCTGGATGGAGAGGGGAGGCTACTTCCGCAAGACAGGCTCTTGCAGGCAGCTACCATGCTGCACGGAGCAGCATTCCAGCCAGCAGGGCTGCTGCAGTCTGCAAGCTCCGTAGTGTGACGGCCCTACATTCCTGCCAGGCTTGGCTGACATGCGGAAGAAGGAGGGAGCTTGGGTGGATGGGGAAGAGTTAGTCTTCCAAGGGGAAGGGAATGAGCTGCGGTAGCAGTGTCCCCACCCAGCCAGAAGTGGTTGATCTCCTCCACCCATCTCAACTCCTGAGTCCTGGGCTGGTGCAGTGCAGGATGGTGTATGGAGCTAGAGCGGAAGAAAGGAGCTGCTCCTGGCTGGCACAGGGCTAGACAAGAGGGGCTGCTCCTTGGCTCCAGTGGAGGGGAAGTGGGGTGGAGCAGGCAGCTGCTGCTTCACCCAACGCGCTGGATAGAAGCCTTTGGCGGACCACATTCTGGACAACCCAGACATAAAGCATGGTTAAGGAGACTGTAGTTAAAAGACAGCAGCTCCCATTAGGGATGATGTTGTTGTATTAGAACCAATTCTGAGCAGTTTCTAATCACAGTGACGGGTGGTCTCAATAGAGGTAAATGAAAATTGTAAAATATTCAATGTAGCTATTTATAAATGTGGCTTTTAATGCAGGTATCACAGTGATAAGAAAGAAAATTAACACATAACTGAACCACCAGCAATAAGCACCATCAAAGAAACATGATTTTTCTTTTTAAAACATAATTACAAAGTTACTAGATGGGGACAATAAGTAGATGTAATATCTGGATTTTAATAAAGGATATGATAGATTAAATTAGTTCAGATTGGCTGGGTTATAAAAGTAGTAACTTGGATTGAAACCTAGCTGACCGTAAACCAAACTGGATTGTAAGGAGGATAATTAACAAAATGGTGATTTATCAAAATTGGAGGAAGGGATGGAATGGTGTTAGTCTTTAAAAGTGCCACAGAACTCTGCTGTTTTTCTGCAATAGACTAACACGGCTACCCCTTTGGAACATCACAACTGTTGTTGCACATTTTACCTCATCTATTACCCTAATCAGTTACCTCAATAAAGGAGTAAAAACAGCATGTTAATGAAATCAGGGGCATAGCTACCCGTGAGCCTGGGCTGACTTGCAGGCCTGCCCACCCCACGCACCAGAGCACTCGGCAGTGGTGCAAGCTTCTGTGCTGCAGCTGTGGGTGGGCCAGCAGCAGGAGGACACGGATCCAAGCGGCGGTGCTGTGGGCAGACGGATGGGGGTGGGCTGCTCTCCCACCCCTACTGCCTCACAGCAGCTCCAACTCGGGGCAGCCACCACGGCTTCAATGTGAAAGGAGCTGAGTTCTCGCTGCCTCTCCCCCTTCTTACAACACTCCAGTTACCTAACCTACTTGCCTGGAGTGCTTCAGGAAGCTTCTGGCCACATGACCGGTCACTGGTTGGGTCCAACCTGGAGACTCAGGGCCTGACCAGAAAACAGGGGCTGGCTATGTCTTTGAATGAAATATATGGATCATATTAACTTAGAATACATTACAAATACCACTGAGGACAGAGAAATACCACCAACAGACTGGCAGAGACTGAAGGATGAGCAAGAAAAGCCCTATGATAAAAATTCAGCTTTGAAAAATTCAAGCTAAAGTAGATAGGAAAACATGAGCCATATTCAATAAGAGCGAGAAATGTGAAAATCTATTATTGTAGTAAACTTGGGAGATATCAATACTGCAGGGCTCAGATTCAGACTCAAGACCAAAGCCCCATTCTGTCTACACCCTAGTCTGTGTAACTTGGGTTTGGGACCCCAGAACCCACAAGGCGAGGTGGGTGTGTGTTTGAACCTGAGTCCCAGAGGGATTCTGCCCAAACACCATCATTTTTTACTGTAGACACACCTTGGGCCCAGGATCCCAGATTCAGGTCCTGAGAGTCTGCCTATACTATACCACAATTCCATGGGACAATGTCCTTTGTTCTGGTTGGTGTTTAATCCTTCCAGTTTGTTCTGACTACTGAGATGAAAGATGAAAACACAGTGACTCTTCTCCTGCAATGGCAATGGCCACCGACACAAAGAAGTCCTTTGCCACGCACTATGCACAGCCAGATTTTGATTAATCTCTGGTGCAAGGTGCACAAACGGTTCAACTTTAGTAAGCATTCTATGTATGCCAACTAACAGCAAAGCACTGAAGATTCACGGGACTGATGACCAGTACAAGGAATGGAATACACTGCCCAAGACCAGCTATCAGGAAGCCAGGAATGAGAACTGCACTTCTAGGAACTCAGTCATCCTCCCCCTTTTACAGGGAGTTTGACTGGGCGATGATACTGCACTGAGCTCTGAGCACTACGTGACAGCCTGATCAGCAACCTTCTAATCCCTGAATCCAGTACATGACCAGAGAGGAGCCAACAAGAGCCAGATAAGCTGCTGAAGTGACTTGTGCTCAGACTGGTCCCCAATGAGGCTCTGCTGCTGGAGTCCGTCACAGTATTTGCATCAGAAACACAAGAGGCAAAAGTAATCCCTGAGCCTGTTAAGTTTCTAGCTCCATCTTTATTGTTATTAACAAAAGGATGGCAGAAGTTTCCTGTTTATAACTCAGCACAAAATTTATTGCAAGGCACAGGCAAGAGCATACACCTCCTAATGGCTAGTGCTGTGGCGTGCTGTGGCATAAGCCCCTCTAGACACATACCACGTGGAATTTAAAAGAGAATGGGAAGTACAAAGAAGAGTGAAACAAGCATTTAAAATTAATTTTTTACTAGAAATTCAAACAGGCTTGCAAAGATGTCCCAGGTATTTTTTTTTTTTTAAAAAAAAAAACCCAAAAAACAAAGAAAAACTTTATACTGCTCTCCCTTGTAGTACACCACACTGTACAAATCAGGCATGTGACATCATAATGGGCCACCTGTAAACAGAAAACTGTCCTCTGCGTGGGAGTTTCAATTTAATCAATGGGTAACAAAATCAATGTCAGGAGTGCAGCCGGGGGGTTGTATGTGGTTGAGAAATGTGCCAAGAGGACTTGGGGGAACGGGGAAAGGATGGCTGTGCAGTTCTTTGAGACTCTGTATTATTGTGCGTTTGCATGCAATCCCTGAGCAGATGCATTCAGAGCAGCCTATAATGAGTGCCATACAGAGCTGTAGGGAGACAGTCATCTATGTGAACATTAGTGCAGGATCCTGTTGATTCCCTTATGAATTCTGATCCAATCCTATGCACTAACAGAAGCATTTTTCCCATAGTAGGAATTCCAGATGGGAAGTCAAATTTCAGAGAAGGGCATATTTCCCAGGCTCTCTTCTCTAGGTCATCTTGTACATGTTCTGCTCTGTCACCATGTTTTTAAAAACCTCTGTGGCATGCCACTAGCTTAGCAGCTTGGAATAAAAACTCCCTTTGCTATTCTGGAACCTCTAGTATTGGTAATGTTCTCATGTATGTGGAACTCCTGAAAATACAGAGAAGGCTTCTGTAGTAAGCTGTGCCAACACTTCCCTTATCCAAAACCCCAAGAAGCTCTGCAATTTTAAAACAGGAAAACTATACATTGTAACTCACAATTGTCTGTGCACTCTTTTCATTGTGATAAACTGAGTATTGTCCAAGGACCTTCCAGGAGCTAAGGTATTCCTCTCAGAATATATACAAGATCAGTGTACAAAGTATCATTTTTTAACTTGGTGTTCCACAAGGCACTTTTGGCTGGGATGGACTGAAACTTCTTTGGGAAACACTGAAATAATAAAGAACGGCTACTTACCTCATAACTGTTGTTCTACATGGCCATTCTCAATTAGGTGTGTGTGCACCATATGCACTAGTGCCGGAAATTTTCCCTCTAGTGGTATCCATAGAGCCAGCTCTAGCATCCTCTGCAACAGCACCCATGTGCCCATATATAGAGCACTACCAGACTCTCTCTCTTCCAGCTCTTTTTTGCCAGAACTCTGACAGCAGGGAAGGAAGATAGGCTGTGGAACGGACATGAGCAACACATCTCGAAGAACAGTTACGAGGTAAGTAACCATTCTTTCTTCTTTGAGCGCTTGCTCATGTCCATTCTGACTTCCCAACAGTGCCTCTGGGGAGGAGTTCGTGGACATGATGACTATAACGCCGCACAGCCAAACCCAGCATCGTCTCAAGCTTGCTACATGAGGGCATAGTGGGATGTGAAGGTATGTGTGGAAGATCATGGAGCAGCTCTACATATGTCCTGTATAGGTACATGCACTAGAAGGCCGCTTAAGATGCCTGAGCCCTTGAGGAATGGGCTGACAGGGATGCTGAGAGCATGACCCATGCTTGTTTGTAGCAGGCACAAACTTAGGATGACATTCGCTGGGACAACACCAGAAACCTCTTCATCTGGTCAACAACTGCAACAAAGAGCTGCGTGGACTGCCAAAAGTTCCTGGTCCTCTTGATGTTGAAGACTAAGGCCCTCCTAACAGCCAGAGAGTTGAGATGCCTCACCTCACTGAAGCTAAGAGGCTTTGGATAGAATGCCGGCAGGAAGATGTCCTGATAAACATGAAAGTGAAGGCGTCCTCTGTCTCCAAGAGGGAGCAGAGTCAAATGCACTTCCTGTTCTCCCTGGTCACAAATAGGTCCACTCAGGGAGTTCCCCCCCTTTGGAAGACCATTTGTGGTAATAACAAAAGGACTGCTAAATGATCCACCAACATATTCTTTAATCCAGAGAGACGAGTTGCTTTCAGATGTAAGTTCTGGCTCATGCAGAGATCCCAACAAATGGCTGAAGACTTGGCTCCCACCCTTAACTGTTGATGTATTATACTACAGCTGTGTTCACCATAAGAACCCACGCTACTTTGTTGGCCAGGTTAAGCAGGAACACCTCACAGGCCAGATGAGTTGGCTTGAGTTCATAGAATAATAGGGTTGGAAGGGACCTCATGAGGTCATCTAGTCCAACCTCCTGCTAAAAAGCAGGACCACTCCCACTAAATCACCCCAGCCAGGGTTTTGTCTAACCGGGCCTTAAAGATCTCCAAAGATGGAGATTCTACCACCTCCCTAGATAGCCCATTCCAATGCTTCACCACCCTCCTAGTGAGAAAGTTTTTCCTAATATCCAACCTTGACCTCCCCAGCTGTAATTTGAAACCATTGCTCCTTGTTCTGTCCTCTGTTACCCTCGAGAACAGCCTAGCTCCCTCCTCTTTGGAGCAACCCTTCAAGTAGTTGAAGGTTGCTATCAAATCTCCCCTCAGTCTTCTCTTCTGTATACTAAACAAGCCTAGTTCCTTCAGTCTCTCCTCACAAGTCATGTGCCCCAGTCCTCTAATAATTTTTGTTGCCCTCCGCTGGACTCTTTCCAATTTGTCCACATCCTTTCTGTAGTGGGGAGCCCAAAACTGGACACAGTATTACAGATGCGGCCTGACCAGTGTCGAATAGAGGGGAATTATCACATCCCTCGATCTGCTGGCAATACTCCTACTGATGCAGCCTAATATGCCATTGGCCTTTTTGGCAACAAGGGCACACTGTTGGCTCAGATTCATCTTCCTGTCCACCATAAACTCCAGGTCCTTTTCTACAGCGCTGCTACTTAGCCGAACGGTCCCCAGCCTGTAGCAGTGCATGGGATTTTTTCGTCCTAAGTGCAGGACTTTGCACTTGTCTTTGCTGAAGCTCATGAGGTTTCTTTCAGCCCAGTGTTCCAATTTGTCCAAGTCTCCCTGGATCCTGTCCCTGCCCTCCAGAGTATCTACCATTCCCCCCAACTTGGTGTCATCCGTGAACTTACTAAGCACACAGTCTATTCCATCATCAAGATCATTAATGAAGATGTTGAATAGAATCGGCCCCAGGACCGAACCCTGGGGCACTCCACTCGTTATCGGTTGCCAACCAGACATCGAGCCATTGATTCCTACCTTCTGAGCCTGTTGATCTAGCCAGTTTTCGATCCACCTTACGGTCCACTCGTCCAACCCATACTTCCTTAACTTGCCGACGAGAATGCTGTGGGAAACCGTATCAAAAGCCTTGCTAAAGTCAAGGTATACCACATCAACAGCTCCTCCCGCATCCACAAATCCAGTCATCTCATCATAGAAGGCAATCAGGTTGGTCAAGCACGATTTGCCCTTGGTGAATCCATGCTGACTGTTCCTGATCACTCTATTTTCCTCCAAGGGTTTCAGGATGGATTCTTTGAGGACCTGCTCCATGATTTTCCCAGGGATTGAGGTGAGGCTGACCAGTCTGTAGTTCCCCGGATCCTCCTTTTTCCCTTTCTTAAAGATAGGTACTATATTTGCCTTTTTTGAATCCTCCAGGACCACTCCCGTTCGGCACGAGTTCTCAAAGATAACGGCCAGCGGCTCTGCAATCACTTCCCCCAACTCCCTCAGCACCCCCAACTCCCTCAGCACCCTCGGATGCAGTTCATCCGGCCCCATGGACTTGTGCACATCCAATTTCTTTAAGTGTTCCCTAATCTGACTTTCCATCACCGAGGGCCGCTCTTTTCTCCATTCCGCGTTACCCTGTGTAGTAGCCTGGGAGCTGGCCCGCCCTGTGAAGACTGAAGTAAAAAAAGCATTGAGTACTTCAGCCTTTTCCACATCATCCATCACGAGGATGCCTGCCCCATTCAGTAAGGGACCTACACCACCCCATATCCTTTTCTTGTTGCTGATATACTTATAGAACCCCTTTCTGTTATCCTTCACATCTCTTGCTAGCTGCAACTCCAATTGTCCTTTGGCCTTTCTGATTTTATCCCTGCAGTCCCGAGCAATATCTTTATACACCACCCTTGTCATCTGTCCAAGCTTCCACTTCTTGTAAGCTTCCCTTTTATGTTTCAGCTCCCCGCAGAGTTCCCTGCTAAGCCACGCTGGTCGCCGTCCATATTTGCTGTTCTTTCTGCACATCGGAATGTTATCTTCCTGTGCCTTTAACAGGGTTCTCTGACATTGATATGAAGAGCCAACCTGGCTTTGATCCAAAGGCCCTCAGTCCATAGGACACAAGGTGGGCATCCCAGCGCACATCTGAAGTGTCTGAGATCATCGACAATATTGGTTTGGTGGCCTTGAAAGGTTCTCTTGCCAGTACCTGCTACAATTTCGTCCAAGAGGGCATTGTGAATACTCTGTCCAAAGAATGTCTGAATGGAGGGTATATTGTTGTCAGCCACATCTGCAGCGGTTGTAAACTCTAGAGCAGTGGTCTTCAACCTTTTTTGGATCAGCGCTCAGTTTTTCAATATTTTCACATTTGCAGTAAGTTTACCGCCCACCTACATAAAGTGTTACTTTTTATAAATTGCCACTGTTAAATTATTAATTGTTAAATTGTCATACTGTTAATTGTTAATTATAATTTTCAATTTATTTAAATTTTAAACAGGATATCAAACAAATTTCATTCAAACAAAATGTATTCATTATTCATACAAATTTACTAATTTTTATAAAGTACAGTCATAGGAGCATGGCCATTATCTCCTTCCTTCATTTTTGCAGCACCCTCCAAAAATTACAAAACACCCACTAGTGGGTGGTATTGCCCAGGTTGAAGACCACTGCTCTGCAGCTTCCTCTGCTCTTGTTCTGCCTGACCCCAACATTGCTAATTTTTCAGGCACGCTGAAAAGTCCAAAAAGTATCTGGGAAGAGAGCTAGCTGAGGGAGAGAATGAAAGCACAATGTACATGGCAGTTATTATAGGCTATGTAGAATGAGATAAATAACAATTTTTTTATATTGGCCTGTGTCTGTTATGAATTTTAAAAGTACCGAGAGCCAAGGATTGTCTGTTTTCATTTATAAAACTTAGAGCCTATTTTAGAAGTTCACCCAAATCAGACGACATTTCTGTTTTTCATCGGCCTTCTGTTTTCTTGGCCTTATATTCATTTCTTTAAGAATCAGAGATGGGAATTGGAGACCTACATCTGCTGCAATTCCACTTTTGGGTAGTAGTTGATACATATATAAGTTTGGTCCAGAAAGCTACTGCAGAATGGACAGCAGAGATTAGAAAGGAAGAATTAAGGGAAAGGAGAGGAATGAAACCTTCACTCTCACAAACCCTACCTATTTGAATCAAGACTTATTTTTTTTTAGATATGCCACATCTCAAACAGAATTATGGAACTGAAACAACAACTATTGGGTGAGGTTCCTTGGCCAGCATCACACAGGAGATTCACCCTTCCTACTATGGATCTTTCCCATTCACTGGTCTTTCAAACAATCTGTGAAATCAACTCAGATGGGAAAACCCAAATACATTTAAGTGGCCAATCATGCCACTCGATGATGAAAAGTTTGCAGCTGGAGAGCTTGCCTCTACCCCAGGAAAGCTCTTTTTCACTCCAGGTTTTCTTCCAGATTATTTCTTCCTCCTGGAGAGCACTACTTCCAGACATGATTTTTAGTTGATGATCTATGGTAAAACCAATACCAATCCACCTCCGGGCCAGACCACTGACTCCTGCTCATGCTCTAGCCTAATGGGCAGTTTGTTATGTCCATTACAACAGGGATGAGGTGACTTCCTCATTTGTCAAGAAACCATGATCTCTCAAGAACTGGATTACTCACAGAATATCTGCCTTCACTTTCTCCGTGAATGGGTCCCAAATTATGAGACAGCTAAAAGTAAAATCCCTTCAGCCACTAACACTGTATAAGTGCATTGGTAAAAACTCCCAAGGCACTTGAAAGAGCAAATGGAAGCACTCAGAATGTGAGGTAGTTGAAGCCATATTTAAATCTGAAAAGTTAAGTATTCTGTGAGATGCACAAACACGGATATGTAGCTCAGATTAACAGATGAGGAAAAAAATGCCTTTATGAAATGACCCTTACAGTAGGCATCAATGTCTCTGGTATATGAACTTTCTTAAATATTTGTTGAGAAACTAGAAGTTCAAGACCACTCATTTCTGCCCAATCTTAGAATGGTGGACTCTCAAATATAACTTCCTTCAGGTCTGCTCTCCACAGATTCTGGATTGTAGTACATAAAAACAACCTGTGTTTGGGAGTAGTGATTTAAATTTTATAGAATACACATTCTTGATTATTTATTGAATCCAAATGTTCAAAGTGATGAGCCATGTAGTCTTCAGATCAGACTCTCTCATGTCACAGAGGATGATACAGACAGAACAAGATCTCTCCCAGTCCTACCTCTTCTAGTCCGGTTCAACTTCCCTCTTTTGTACGGATTATCTATTCTGACATACCAAAAGGACCACCCAGCAAAGGCCTTTCTTTTGTAAAAGGACTTATAGTCCCTTTCATACTACTTGAATTATGGGAAGGATTTCTATAGCTTCTCTCACAATTCAGCCCTTATTTTGCCTACTGATCATACAAAAGTTTTCTCTCGGAAGTTTTCCAAAGAATGTAGGAGTTGTTTAAGTCTGGATACTGAACTTCTAGCAGAGACATCATGTGGTTTCAAGAGTCCACTGCATAACAGAATAACCAGGGATGTGGCTAATATAAATTAAGCAATGAGAGAATGCTTGGGTTTTTTGATATTGTGCGGTGAGACCTAACAGGGAATTTGCCCATCTTAGGATCTCAGCAAAGAAGGTAGAAGATGCTGTAGGTTTCAGGGATATACTTCAAACTTCATTTTCAGGGAAGAGTCCATTCATCTGTCTCTACAGGCCTTTTGGTAAAAAGTCCCCTTTTGTGTGGCATCCATATATTTTACCAAAGTTTAATCTTCACCATCAATTTCTGGGAGAAAAAAAATCATGGCTTCTATGTGTAGTAAGAAGTTAGAGTATAAAGTAAGAAAAGACAAGTAGAAATGCCCAGATACTAGCCCAAGGCCTAGCAAAATAATCCAAAACAGTAAACTTGAGCTAAATAAAAGGTCAAGCTTGCAGGAGGCAGGTTGTGAAAGTGTGACCTTACTGAAATTGGCAAGAAACAAGGTGAATCTTCAATAACAAGTATAAAGAGTGGAAAAGTACCTTGAGGAAGGAGGTGTTGGGTCAGCCTAGCACCAAAGAGATAAAGAAAGATGTCTTGCCCAAACTATCCCATGATAGGGATATTTCGGCCAAACCATGACATCTTGATATATGGAGATGTTTAGTGGTATAAGAACCAAATAAGGTAATGGATGGCATCAGGAAGGGTGCGTTGACCAATCAAGGTAGTTTAAGATATCAAAGAAAGTTTCTAGTGCCAAAGGGGCCAATCGAACGGTCTGAACAGTGTATAAAAGTAAGAGCCCCAGAGACCAGATTTCATGCAGCTGAAGGGGGTGATGGAGAATCCTGTTGTCAGTTGAGCTGTTTCATTGCATTGCAAGCACGAATGCTGTCAGTATACCTGTGATTATAGGTTGCTTACCATTATGCTACGTTACAAAAAAGCCCTAGCCAGGCATCTTTGTTTCTACAAAGATCCATGGTTGTGCTAGCTTCTTCAATCACGTTACCTACACCGGGACACACACACGCAGCCAAACAGACACCTGTGCTGGACACAGAACAACACAGATAAGAACACTTCTCACCCAGCATACCACACTATGTATGTAGTAAATGTTCATGCCTATTCACACTGTTTCCTAGAAAGTGCCTAGTCTGAAGTAATTACATCCAGAGAACAGTATGAAGAGGATCCATTTTTGAGCAAAAAGGAAAATACTGACTTGATATTTCATTACCTCTTTATCTTTTTCCCGTTTATCATTTTAACTTAGTTCATCAGACCAAAGTTCCAGTGAAGAATCATTTGTATGAGCATAGCATCAAAACAAGAGAGCAAGTCCCAGTGAGTTACTACAGAAACAAAAAGTGGGAACCAGGACAAGCATTCACTGGTTTGCCACTGGAAACACTCCATTTCTTTGGATGTTCTGGGGCCCACGCTACATGGCTGCTAAGGCAGAACGGCACAATATCATGCTGACTCTTGGTGGAATGAGAAAAAAACTGCTGCAGCAGGAAATCTATGATTGGTGCCCTGAGCACCATTGTGCTGTTTTCCTAGATCCCGTGTTGAAATGTTGATTTACTATAGCAATTGTGTATTTGAAGTGGGGAAAGATCACATATGCCATGTTCAAACACCCTCAAGCAGTATAGTAGTGGTGGCTGTTTACTTGGTGTGGGGTTCAATGCTGAAGAAGGGTTATGAAGGCATTTTGTTTTTCACTCCTTCACAAGCTCTGTGGCTGGACTGGTCTGAGTTGCAGGGACTCTAGTCCTAAGAGCAAAACAAACAAAACTATCCTTTCAAATACTTTAGCAAGGGATAGGAACAAGAAAGGAAGGTTGCTCACTTTGGTGCTGTAGCCAACGTTCTTTCAGATGTATGTCCCTGTGAATGCTCCACTTCACGACTCCATGGCCTGCCCAGCGCCATTGATCGGAGATTCCAGCAGCAGTGTCTGTGTGGACTACATGTGTGATGTCCAAAAGGTTTTCTTGGTCCCGAGTTTGGAAGAGTTCTCAGACCCTCAACCGGGCCTTCAAAATGCTTCTTTGTGTTGAGGAGGCTGCGAGGAGGCTGACTGATTAGAAGGTTGTCTCCTCCATTGTGTTTGCTGTTGCTGTCTTTGTCTGTATGGGTCATAGGGTCTTTGTTGCCTGGAAGGCTGATATTCCCTCCTCTGGTAAGGTTGGAACCTATGTCTCTTGAAAAATGGGGCACATATACCTCGGGTTCTGAGACTTGCCCTAGAATCCTTCATAGAACGTAATGTCTTGTTTTCTTTGAGAATAGTTTGTCTTTTTCAAATAGTATATCTTCCACTTTTGCTTGCAGGTCCTTTGGAATCCCTGAGGATTGGAGCCAAGAAGCGCAGCGCATAGTGATTGCTTTTGCTGTGGTTCTAGCCACAGTATTGGCAATATGAAGAGCAGCTTGTAGCAAAATGAAGGCAATGAGTAGACCACCAGGGATTTGAATTGTTGTTGCTTATCCTCAGGTAAGGATTTTTTCAGTTCCTCATTTTTTTCGTAGTTTTCATGATCATATTTAGCTCCCTGTCGCACTGGGTGCACGCCTTCATCTTGGAGCAGCGGGGGACATTCTGAGGCTGCATGGCCCTCTCCCAGGCATTCTGCACATAGGGCATGCCCATCAGGAATCAGCATGGTGTCTCTGCATTGTTCGCATCTCTTAGAACCTGGTGAACCAGGCATAATAATGGTAAAAACAGCTATCTAAACAAATGAACTGAAAATAACTTTTTAAAAAAAATTCTAATTCACTGTAGTAACTAAGAACTATGACTAAAACTCTGACTAAAAGGGTATCTAAAAGGTCTTTTTTTCTCAATTTTTATCCTAAAGAGGAGTGCTGCAGAGCTCCATCTCAGGCCAAGGGCAATTAACAAAGAACTGAGGGGGCGGACCGCGTGGGCGATGGTTGGTTCGCTCCTGGCGGCGCGAGGCACTAACTGCATGCACGCAGTCCACACAGATACTTCTACTGGAATCTTCAATCAACGGCACCAGGTAGGCCGACACCTGAAGTGGAGCAGTCACAGGGACAACACTTGAAGAAGAAAAGACTTACTCTGTCCTAGCTCTTTCTTTTTTTTTTTTGGTCTGCCATTTCACTTGGAGGTGGACCAATAGGACAGGGGCAGTGCCTCAGAGAGAAGAGCGGAGAAAAACAGTTTTCCAAGGATCAGAACAAGCTGCTATAAAAAAATTGCTAAAATTGGAAACGTATATTTGGTTTTGTTTTAATCTGTAAAGAGGAAAACTGAAGTAATCAGTATAAAATATCCTGGTGCCTTGTAGAAAATATGTCAGCCCAATGTAGATATGGAAACAGAATAACATGGCAGCCTCCTCAGCAGGTAGGCTTCGCTCCATACTTGTAGGTTAGAAGCTATGTTCCCTCTAAGCTGCGGGGGGTGCACTGCCACACAGCAGCCATCGCACACCCACACACCTATCACAGACCCCCGTGCAGCGCACACACAGTTTGTAACCTTTTGAGGCTCGCAACACAGCTGGGAGCCTTCAGCTGTGTGCAACACATCAAACCCGCCCCATCTCTTAGCTCCACCTCCCCACCCCCGAGCAGCTCTGCATCCGACACTACAGCCTACGTCTCCTTCCCCTGACCCGACCCCGCGTCCCTCCCCTTGCTCGGCCCGACCCAGCCCGACTGGCTCATCACATCACAGGGCAGGGTGAGAAACCCTCCTGCTGGAATGAGCCACCATCACTAGGACATATTATCCCCCTGTGACTATTTTTTACTACAAGTCCACAATGCATACTTTCCATATAAATACATTATTTTTTTAAATCTCACCATTCCTACATCTAACAGTGATTATGGAACATGAAAAATTATGAGCTTTCTGTAGATACCCAATATGTTACTCTGTAAGTGTATTCTGGAAATGTGACAAAGATAGGCGACAAAAACTGTGAGGTGTAGATGAGAGTAGAGGCTAGATAGGCACCAACTGTCATCATCTCACATTTGTTTAGTAAATTAATAAAACTACAGTATTTCAGTTTAACATTTTTATTAAAGTTCCAATGATAAGACAACATCTATAAACTGCTTTTGAATTAAGGTACTTAGGGATGTTGATGCTTCTAGCGCAAAAAAACTATTGCTCATGCGGCGTCATGCCTCATGAATTGCCGCTCAGTGAGCACCATAACTTGCTCAGCTGCATCATCAGCTTAGAGGGAACATTGGTTAGAAGTCTGGTTCTGCCCTTTCAGGTACAAGCAGGCAAGACTGAGTGCAACTTCTTTTGACCTGGTTATGTTAAATAACCCTTTTCCTTTCCAGTTCTTTTAGTGTTTCTCAAATTATATTAAATAAATCTCAAAGTTTTGAACAACCACTTCTTGATCACATCTTGGGCCCTATATGATCAGTCCTTATTCTCCTTCACACCCTCCACTATTGCTGATACAGCTGATCATCACCCTCTTCTCACTCTGAGATCTTGTCCTTTCTCCTGGCTTTCGTAAAACTGTCCTTTCTTTAGTTTTCTTCTTACCACTAACTGCTCCTTCAATGACCTCTCCCATCTCCACTTTGTGGGACCTACGAGAGTTCAGGGCCCCTTCCTCATCTTCCTCTAAACCCTATAGTTGAGCAACATTATTTGTTCACCCAATTTCAGTTACCATTTCTATGAAGATGACTTGTAAATTTAACTTTTTTACTCCTAACTTGAGTTGTGCTTCCAATTCTGTATTTTAGGCTTCCTCAGCAAACTCTCTCCTACCCTCATTCAGTATATTTTGCTGGCCACTTAAGCATAACATGGCCAAAAATAGGGTTAATTTCCTCCAAAATATTGTTAACTTACCCCGTTTTTCTTCTCTATTATCACCACCATCTTTCTTGCCACTCTGACTTAAATGTGTGTGTGATCTTCAACTCCTACCTTTCATTCTGTCCTGTTATCCAAGTGGTGTACAAATTTTGCATTTCCCCTCCACATTTTGAAGAGATTCCTCTCTATCCCAACTACTAAACTTACCTCTATTACCTGATCTGCTCCCATCTAAGTAGACTCCTTCATACTCATATCATTTTCTCTCACATCCATCTAAAATACACTTGTTAAACTAGACTTCGGTGAAACAAAGATCATATGGCAAAACGTCCCCTGTTCTTTGTAAACATTTCTCTCCTCAGACCCCACAAACCCACAACATCAAACAGATGTCTTACAGGATATTCATCTATAAAGAGTAACGTATCTATAGAAAGCTTGTAACTTGTCAACATTCATAATCACTGTGAGATAGGTAATATTTAAGAAATAATGCATTTATACTAACAGTATGTTTTATTTAGTTGGAGTAAAAATTAGTCACCAGGAGATAATGTGTCTCAGTGATGGTCTACAATTCAAATTGTGACTCAGCATGCTTTGAAGGCAACTAGGAATGATAGAGGACACTTTAATCTCAATCAGTAATGCCTCTCATTCCCAATTAACATAGAACCCCTTTCTGGTTTATCAAAAAATCCCACAATTTGTTGTTGTGGGAGAGCCAGAAGAATCATAGAATCATAGGGCTGGAAGGGACCTCATGAGGTCATCTAGTCCAACCCCCTGCTAAAAGCAGGACCACTCCCACTAAATCATCCCACTGAACACTGCTTCAGGAATGCAACTGATACAGTAAGCAGGCCTTTGGCTCTCTTTTCTAGTAAGAGTTATTTTCCCTACCCACAGTACTGATAAGGTGATGAAATATTGGGGTTTCCTTAATAACTTTGGTGAAGTGCTAGTGTGTCTCAGCTTCAGAAAAATTTGCATCAAGCAATGGAACCTAATATAATTCAACATCATAATTATTAAACTTAAAAATCAAAAACCAAAAGTTTGTCCCTAGGATGAATTGCAATGAAAAGAAGAATATCAGCCTCTCAATTTGCACATGTGGCTTAAAAAAAAGTTCTGATTTTCTTTAGAAAACAGAAATCTCTATAAGGAGATTACTAGCAAATGTCCAAATATTAAACTTTTTGAATTAATGCTCACTGCAAAGAAAATCATGTGAATTACATTTATGAACTACAAAGTATCCAAAAGTTGATTATGGCCTAAGACAGTTTATTTATTATTGCTTATTATGCCACACAAAAAATATTTGTTAAGGATGTTCAGCTACATTTCCTGAATCACTAAAAATTAAAATAATCACCATTTAAGACAAAATTAATATTCAGATGCATCTCAAGTCACATGCATCACTCTCTAATCATCGTAATACTCAAATGCCCTTAGCCTCCCTAAAGCCAGAGCAAACTTCCTAGCATTTCTAAAATACTACCACCCATAATTAATATATTCAATTCCTTAACACCCTCATACACAGAACCTTAACTCTGACCTCAGTGTTAAAACATTAACACAACAGTATTATATAATTTTCCTGCAAAACTATTTCTAAAATTAGGAGGTCAGAGTTAGAAAAATATACACAACTACTACTACAATATGCCAAAAATGTATATCTGAGATTAGACAGCGCAAATGGGTGTATTCTAGCAGCTTCTCCCCTCTTGAGACAAGAACCCAGTATGAGCTCAGGTCCCAAACAAAAATAGCTCTGAGGATATTCCATACTCTTGTTTGTTTCTAGCAGTGCACAACTGGAGATCTGTGTTGAAGCAAAGCCAAGACTGGTTATAAGACTCATAGCTGAAGTGCAGTAATAGGGAAGTTGCTATGCTAGACAAGGCTAATTGTATTTTTCTTCCTCAAAATGAGCACAAGTTTCAGCCACCTTTTTAAAAAAATCTATATAAGGGCAAACTGCATGGGTGGATGTTCAGAAATTCACTAAGAGAAATCCTGGAAGGGGAGGAAAGAGAAGAGTATGAACAAATCTATGATGCTATTTAAACACCACTTTTCTGTGACAATGACAGTACACTTTTGCTTTAGTTAAATTATTTTTATGCTAGTTTCATGATTCAGGATACTGAAAGCAAATTAGGATAACAGAAAAAAAAACCCTGAAATTTCAACCTTCGTCATCCATTAGTAATATGATGTGTTATAGTTTCGGAGCACATGTAATTCCATGGGCAAGGGGATTATGTTTTTAAAAAGGAAGGAATTCATTTGATTCCTAAAAATATACAGTATCTTAATTTCAGTCATGTCACCCTCTGCAGTGTGGGAGGAAAGACTTTGTGCTCTCCCCCTATTCCTATCTCTGACTAAAATCCTCTGATTGGTGGAAATTTTGAAAATACAATGTAACTGGAAATGGGTAAGACTGGATATTATTGGGTATCATACAATGTAATTGGTAAGATTGGGTATCATTCAAAAGTCCTTTCTCTTTTTTTAAAATTATGCTTTAACAAAGGCATGTCAAACAAGCAGTCATCACAAGGGACTGTACAGCCATCAGTTAATGAAAAGAACATAACTCCCTGATTTTTTAATGTTATAGATTACTGTAAATGAAACGAGAGTTTCAAGTTGATATATGATCATTAGCAAAACAGAAATTGTTCAGTGGTCCTGATTATTAGTTTTGTTTACTGTGATAAAGGAGTTGTAATGAGACAATGGTTAGGACAGCAGCCGACCAGCCAGTTAGAAATTTTTAGACTCCATCTGCAAATGGCATACAAATAGTTACATAACATTAATTAATTATAATCACAAAGTAACTATTTACAAAACCCTTGTTTTTACTTTGGCCTTGATTAATTTTAGGCATCAATGGGAATATGAAGAGTACTGACTATTATCTGAATCTTTGGAGAATGCCACTGTTGAGGCCTTGGTTAAACACAACATTTGATGGCAATTCACACATGACAAATGCACAAAAACTGACTTTGGTGAAGATGGAAAGGAAGTATATCGAGTTTCAGGAAAAAGAACATGCTGTGGAAAATGCCAGTTGTAGGCAAGACTCGTCTTTTACTAGAGGTCCCTTAAACACTGCTTCAGCATGAAACAGATGAAAAACTATATCAAGCAGTCACTCTTAGCAAGAATACCGAATGGAAAATAAAAGGGGTGATTAACCCAAAAGAGTCCACACACAGGACAGCACGTTATCACACCACGTACTACAAGAATGTCTGTAATGTGTTGCATCAAAAGGTAACATCAACAGAAACAATTACTGATTTTACTATTGTAGACTATGAAACTCAGCTGGAATTTATAAAATGCCTCATAGAGACTGTAATGGATGGGAAAGTGTTGGTGATGGCTGACTCAGCGGCTAAGTACAGAGAAATACGTGCTTTGAACTGGACTGAAGAGGAACAAATGCGTATCTGAAAAGCTCTTAAAGTATTTACTGAAGATGCACTGTGGGATATGGATGTAGCTTTCAGCAATCCCATCCATAGTAATGAATCACAAAATGCTTATCCTTAAAAACTGCAAAAGACATGTTGCTATCAAAAGCAGAAGAAAGTGCTGATGTCAACAGTTACATGCAAATTCTGTTTGCAGCTGCTAAATTTTTATGGAAAAGTATTTTGTCCTGCAATATGTGGAAGTTTCAGGGATCCATGGCTGACTCCAAAACTCAAAATATAACACTGTTCTTCAGGTGGTGCATCAGCGATTGCAGTGATCCAAGCATGACAGTAAGCAAACAGGATTCAAGGCTGCCATTTTCTACCTGAGACTTTGCAATGAGAGCTTGAGTGAAGGGCAGATTTCCACACCTGCATGTCATAGGCGTGTAATCTGCCACTCCAAATGCCGTTGGAAAGATCAAATTATTTTAATAGAAAGCATTAGATTCAGCCTCCAAAGATTCTCTCGTAACCTGCTCAGAATCACTAACAAAGTCACTGATGAGGTCATAAATGCAATGGAAACATTCATAGGCAGAGTTCACCATTTGAAGACCAACATTACATCACTTGCAGAGCTATCTTGGTGGGTATTTTCCAAGAAGCAGACAAAAAGAGAACAACTTCCACCAGTAAGGGGAGCATTTATACCTGCCATCAAGACAGCAGATTATCAGGTAATAGAATAGCTCCAGGATGATCAAGAGCATCAAAAACTATCTCCCTACCACACCACAGAGGGTGACATCACTGAAATTACAATTCTCTAGAGTTTTAGGAATAATTTGACACCTCCTTTATCTTTCTGTCACTAGCCTGCCCATGGTATGAGATTTGGCTACATTATGCACCCAAGCTATTATTATTTGGCATTGTAAACTAAAGCCAATACTACAATAAATTATGATATATATAATCAGATAAAAAGTGCTTTAACAAAAATATAATACTCTCTTTTTAACTTGTTTCTGCATTTGCCTATTTCTGAAATACAAGCAAAACCTTGTTAATCCACAATAACATCTGGGAGACAGGCAATTACTGACATTTTGTGAATTAGCAAAAACTGAAAGAAACCAATTAAATAACAAAGATAATGCATCGCAAAATGTACTTTGTTGATTTTGACAATTGCAGTTTGGTTTTAATTATTTATAATACTTCATAGTGTACTGTAGTATATTTTGTAAAAATAATGAAATCTGGAGCTCAACTAATGTGTCATTTTAAGAAAGCATCTTAAGAGCGAAAGCATATTAAGTCTATAGTGGGGAGGGTGAAGCCACAGAGACTCCAAACACATACAGATACGCATGCCATAGAGAATAGATCCATGGTATATTTCTTCATCTTGGAAGAGAGAACAAGCCAAGGATGTAGGTGTATGCATAATGCAGGCCTCGACAAATGTATGTTTCAGGTCACCAGGTTGACCAGTTTTAGTAGCCTTTTGCCTAGCTCCAGTGCTGACATGTAATGGAGGCGCGCCCTCTGGCGATCAAAAGTAAAATTGCTGACACCTAGCTGTGAGCCAGTTTTGTCCACCCCGGCATAGTGCACTTCCACTGGGACAGACAAACAATTTGAAGACCTCAGGAGACACTAAAATTTGCATCCATTTCCTTACATGAGGTGCAATAGAAGTTCCAGCCTGGCTGATCAACATTAAGTTCACCTGAAAATTAATATTATGTTACCCTAACTTTCTGTAATTCCAACAGGCAAAAAGCTCTTTTAATCAGCCTTTGCTCGTGAGTTCAAGTTTTGGGCCTTAAGAAAAAAAAAAACATTTGTACATAATTTTGCTGTGAAATCTCTACTATGAGGTATGACAAGAGCACTATTTGAGTGTACACCTGAGCCAAGAAAAGTCAAGCAAAGTCAAACTAGCAATGATCCATTATATTATTATTTGATCTCTAAAGAATACTTCAGTAGTCTGCCATTTGCCAACAACTTCCTATGCTCATAACAGATATAACTGTTGATTTGTTTTTAAGTGATGCGTACTATATCTTGGAATGTTTTAATATCTGATTTGTTGACATGTTAGTCTAATTATAACAATTGTGAAAACAAAAAACTAACAAAAACTTTATATTTAAAAAAATGATAAAACACACCATAATTTTCTCATTTAAATAAAATCCCTTGTGGTTTAAGACTCCTTGAATTCTGAATTCTATTTCTTCCCCAAATCATCAATTGTCTACAATGTGGGTTGTTAGTGTAGGATTAACGTCTTCTTGGTGGTGGTGGAGAGGGGGGATAAAAGGAGGAGGAGAGGAATCCTGTGGTGTTCCGCACTCCTAAACGTCTCCTTCCCATATTGGGGGGGGTGGGGGGGAGGAAGAGTGTTGTTGCTGTTGGATTGTAGGTTTGTTTGTGGGTTTTGTTTTTTTAATTAAGGCAAAGCTACAATAAAACAGTAACATGGTACATTACTTGTTCAGAGTCAAGTTAGGCCAAAGATTCTGACTTGCCAGCTGGCAAGCCCTACTTCTCTGAACACACTAGAAAGGGTGAATTCTGAATACCTATCCCTCTTTGTGGCGCTTCTCTTGTGCATGCACTTGGTGTGCTCTCGTCACATCCTTCTTGTCAAAAAGAACCAGATGCAGTTTTTCAAAGTTTGTTATTGCCCATCTTAGGTTGGTAGCAAGAGGGAAAAATTTTCACTGATAGGACAATAATAAATAGCATTTACCAGCAGAACTCACTTTACAAAAGAGGTCAGTATCAGTACCCCACTTCATAGGTGGTAAAACTGGGCAACTCACTTCTGTTGCAGTGCCTCTAAGTTAGTTACTCAGGAGGCCTGTGGCAAAGACAGGAACAGAACTTAAGTCTCCTAACTAGAGGCCATGGCAAGGCACTGCTTTCCCATCCATCCTCTGAACCTGAACAGATCATCTCTATTTAAAACACTGGAAGAAGGTGACAGACATAAAATTGCCTCTGCTATGCTAACATTTGAATAAATGAAGTATATCAAGTTTTGGGTCTATTAGCCTTCACAGCTTCTCTATAAAATGAAGACAATTCCCAAAACCATCTAAATCTCCAAAATTTCTCTTTTTGTATGCTGTTTTGGAAGATTAATATAAAAATAGCTCTCTCCTAACTCTGATATTTTTTAGTATGTAAAATGGACTGGAACTTTAAGTTACAAATACCTGAACATAAGAATTCATAATGGTAACTAGCAGGCTCTCAATATCATGAATCTAATGAATACACTTTATTCTATTTATTTCCTCCACTCAGACTAACACAGTCTTCTGCAAAATGGATGGTGATTCTTGCTCAAAAGCAGCATGAAGCAACTGCAGGGAATCTCAGTGAGAGCACTTCAAATCAGGCAAGGCCAGTCTGTGCAACAGCAGCAAAGAGAACAGGCCCTGAAAATATTAGGGTCAATATTTTCACATTCAGTTCTAGGAATCAATATGCATATGTATGGTTCTATCTTACAATCATACTTGCAAGAAACAGACACCTAGCTCTTCCACTGAAAGGGGACCTGTACCTGATAAATCATTCTCTCTCTGTTCAAGATCAAACACCTGAGACAAGCCTCAATCCAAGAGGAGCTCATGAGGATTACTGCAACTGAGGACCAACCCTCTAACATTAAACAGCATTTTCAGATGAAAAGGCTGGCCTGTATGCAAAGAAACAAAATCTCCCGATTAAACTACAATCACCAGAAGAACTACATAATCCAGCACCTATCCAGGTTTCTCATATTAGAATGCAAACTTCCTCACAAACGTAACAAGTAAAAAAGACATCCTTTGCAAAAAAATAAAAAATGTGTAATGCAGAACTAGTTCCAAAATCCAAATAAAACAGATACACTGAGTTTTGTGACAATTCAAATACCTACAGTTTTAAAACAGCTTACAATTCTGGTGGGGAAAAATGAAATGAAAGGTGCTCTCAGGTAACCATATGAATTTTAGCTGACACTTGGAAAAAAGCATGCATCTTCATCAGCAATAAATACTATTCCTATCCTACAACATGGATTCATGTTTGCAATCATAATTCTGCTACAGATGTCTACAGACAAACATAGAACCTCTGCACTCAGAAATTATGTAAACTATTAGAAGATATCATAGCACAGTGATTTCTTAGGCATTTTGCTCCACCATGCAAGTTATTCATTACCCTATCAAATTTGAGAAACACAATACATTATACCTACATTAAAAACCATACAAAATATTTTCAAGCTAAACATTTAACATGCTACTTTCATTGTACCATAATTCACTTCCAAATACCTTATGTAATCTACTGCAGTCAGAAATAAAAAGGTTCCTTTATATTTGACATTCTTTGACATAGACACCCTGCCTATCATCAGCCATCATACAACTTACCTAATCCAAAAATTCTCAAGGTTTTAAAACTGTCTACTTTAGTCTGCTGAACACAAAAGGGAAAAAAAAAACTAATTTAACCCTAAAATAAAATACATTTTCAATATTTTTCCTCCACATTTTTCTTGACTGTAGATTTATAAAAACCAGTTTACAGCCAGGCTAGATTTGTGAAAATCATACTGGATAAGATTCGAGGGAGTTGCTGATTTCCTGTTTTAGAAAGTAACAGTTCTAGCAACAGAGTCCCCAAGGCAAAATGTTTAGTGTTCCAGTGTGTAAGCTCTAACAGCCTTTGTTCTTCCCTTTGCTATATTCATTACTCCTTTCTTCTCTCTCCCCCTCTCCCTCTCTCTGAAGCATCCAGCTTTCAATATAAGATGCAAATGCCAGCTGAAATCTAAGTATACATTTATTTTTTAGATGGAAAAAAGATCCTATCCATTATCCATTGCAGTGAAGCTTTGGTTAAAAGCAGTCATCCCTCAGCAGCTGATGCACTGTCCATCCGGTTTTCTATTCTTATTTCATAACTGCTCAATATTATCATTTATGGCACTAATAATCTACTGAAACACTTTCAAACCTCTAAAATATATCCTTCCAATTGGCTGCAAAATCCTCTCAGTATAATACAGTTAACAAACACAACTAACTTGGTATATTTGTATATATATTATACACCTATATATAAAACACACATAAAATACCAGCACTACATTAAAGTCTTTCCTTCAAAAATAGTAAACAAGCTATCTAGATCTGGCCAGGCAATCAATTTATCAAGAAAATTCTAAATGTGTAAAACTCTACTGCAATGCAGAATAGTTCACTGCCATGTGGTCCACAATTTATGATTGTCACTCAGAGGCCTATTCTGTATGACTGAATAGTGGAAAAACCTTCATGTATCCATATGAGATAAATAAATGAAGATATTGCATTTAGCCTGGGTATCAGTAAGTCTTTGCGAACAATAGCTTTAATCCCATTAAACTTGGATAAGGTTAATAGTATTTCGTCACCTACATTTAAACCATTTTTTTCTTCACCAACATGCCAAGTGTGTAATAATAAGTCAAAATTTAGTTTATGTATACCTGTACCTTCATGCTGTTCTTATAGTCATACTCAAAATACCATCTCACCTTGTGAACCTTGACCTTTGAAAGATTTTTTTTTTTAACCAATGCTCAGTTTATTGTCACAGATGCATTGCCTCTGCAAATATGAAAGGGTTAAAGGCAGCCCCAATCAATAGGCCTACAAGAAAAAAAAAAGAATATGCCTTACAGCATCTTTGCAATGCTTTTATGCACAATTCTACAACAATATTGTTTCCTTTGGCCTTTCAGACAGATACAGTACCCCCCCCTTAACATCTTCTAAGCAGAAAACCGTAAGACAACACCCTGTAAATAAATCAGCATGCAAAGCAGCATTCTTCAGTCACAAACATAACTACAATTACATATCATTCAATCTATTTTTATTTAGTTTAACTAGTGTCCCACCCTTGCAATGCAAAAATATTTTAATAAGGGTCATAAATCTCAGCTCTTGCCCATTCTTTACATAAAAAGGAATGAAAAGCTAAAGTAATCTCAGTTACTGCAAATATGTAAATTTATATACAGAATCCTTTATGACTACATTAGCCACATACCAGTGCTGTGTGTCTAAAGTGTGCATTCACATACTGTTTTGGGATGGTATCTTTCTGCAAGCTCCTCTGCTTTTGGCTGCCATGAAGGGAGGAAGCTATCCCACTGTAGTAGCTCAGTGACTGCATTGTGTTCAGGAGCTGATCTGCCTCAAACCAGTTTCAGCCGGTTCTGGTCACCCTACATAGAAAGCTATGGCAACCCTCGCTGAGTTGCCAACAAGTCTGAAATCACAGGGGCTCTGTTCTTCTTTGGGTGAGGGGGTGATTGCAATTATGTCCCCTCATTCCAAGCATGTCCCCCCCCAACATAGAAACAGCCTTACACCCCAACTCCACCCCACAAACATTCCCTTCCTCTCCTCCCCCACTTACCTCCCACAACCTGGCTGAAAGCTGTGAGCCTGTGTGTCTGTAGCTAACAAAGAGACTGCAATAAAAATCCTCATAGGATCTCTCTTGCTGCACAAGGCAGACTCGGCCGCAGCACTGGGGTGACTGCGAACCAAGGTCCTCTCTGTCTCCACTCCCTACAGTATAGGGTGGCTGCCGATGAACGTCATATCTGCCCCCTCATGCCTGCAGCTCTGGGGTAGCCGCTAACCAAGGTCTTCTCTTTCCCATCCTCCCGCCTCTTCACAGTATTTGGGGTAATGCTAACAAGTATTTTCTCTCCTCCACACAGCATTGGCTACAAAACTTTTCTCCCACCCCACCCCAAAAATCCACTTTCCACAAGCAATCTTTTCTTTGCTCCCCCAACCCTCCCAACAAAACCGTAGCGGCTTCTTTCTCAACCCGCTCCAGGGCGCTTGTTGAAAAGAGCTGTTAACCACCTCTGCTCTCCCCCTCCGCCACCTCCACAAAGCACAGAGGGCAGGAAGAGGGTGGCACTAACCAACGTCTTCATTTCTCAACCCCATCCCCAAATGGGACTCCGTCCAGATCAAGTTCTTAACCCACCCAACTGCCGAAAGGTCTGAAGTGGCTCCTCATGAAGGCCTTTTCTGCAGCCACCTTTCTCACTTGGGGGAGCTCTTAACCAAGTTCCCCTCTTCCTTCTCCATGTCCAATCCAGGCCCTCCTTTCCTCAACACACACTTGAGGGTGGTTGCAGATCAGGATCTTCTACGCCCCCACTGCTGTCCCATGCATTCACCGTCTCCTGTAACAGTGTTTTATGTCCCCTGTCACCACGTCCCCAGTGAGGTGGCTATTCAACAAGATTTTCTATGCACCATGCCAAACAATGCCCCCATTGATAGAACTTCTAACCCGTTTCTTGCCTCCACCACCTCCCTTAAAGAAGTGGCTCATGACAACAGTGTGATCCTCACCCCATCTCTGCACACAAAAGCCATTCCTAACCATTGTCTTCTCTACATCCCTCACCTCACCCTCATTCCCTCCCCACTCAAAGGCCACTCCTAACCACGTCTTTTCCGCTTCACTCACTCTCTATCCTCTCTGGGGCAGATCAAAACCACAATCTTCTCTGTATCCCTCACTCCCAACGCTGCTCACCCCCATATCGTCACCTATGCACTGGGGCTGCTCCTCACCACAGTCTTCACCACATGTCACTCCCAACATCTCTATGCACTGGGAGACCCATAATCACAGCATCTTCGCACACCGCACATCCATCCCCTCCCCACACTGGGGCGCTTCTAGCTAATCTCCTCTGACTCCCTCACCCTCATTCCCTTCCCACACTGGGGTGCTCCTAACCACAGTCTCCTCTGCACCTGTGGCTCCACTCTGGGGGCAATGGGGACCATGGCAGTGCCTAATCAGTCTTGTCTGCGTCTGTGGCCCCCTCTCCTCCTCACACTAGGCGGGGGGCTCCCACCAGGGTCTCCTCCTCACACTGGGGGGGGCTCTCATCATGGTGTCCTCTACACCTGTGGTCCCCATCCTCTCCTCACACTGGGGGGCGGCTCCCATCATGGTCTCGTCCACACCTGTGGTCCCCATCCTCCCCTCACACTGCAGGGGGAGGGGAAGGCTCCCATCATGGTCTCCTTCACACCTGTGGTCCCCATCCTCTCCTCACACTGGGGGGGGATGGGGCTCCCACCATGGTTTCTGCTACACCTGTGGCCCATCCCCTCCTTGCACTGGGGGAGGGGGTACTACCATGGTTTCTTCTACACCTGTGGCCCCTGTTCCCTCCTCACACTGGGGGAGGGGGTCCCACCACGGTTTCCTCTACACCTGTGGTGCCCGTCCCCTCCCCACACTAGAGGCTTCCACTCCCAATCTCCTCCCCCTGGCCCCCCATACCCCCAGGCTCCCAGCCATGCTCTCCTGCGCACCTCTGGTCCCCCTCCCTTCCCCGGGATGACTATGCTCCTGCACCAAAGCCCCTGGCTGCTCAGAGAGTAGTGGAGCCCGGGGAAGGTGAACTAGTTTAGTCCCTGGAGAGGCCCCGCCAGGGCCTTGCCTGGGAGGACAGGGCACTCCCCAGGGAGACCTACACCCAAACCCCCATCAGCAGCCGGGGGGCAGAGAAGCCAGGACCCACCCCTGGCTCTGGCTGCCATGCGGCCCTTTGGAGGCCACTGGAGCCGTCAAGCGCTGCCTGGCAGCAGCTGTGGCCTCCCCACTGTGGTGCGGTCCCTGGGTCCTCCCCGGCGGAGGACAGGGCCTCCCGCTAGCAGCCTTGCTCGGAACGCAGCCTCGGCTGGAGCCCCCAGGGCGGCTGCAGAATCAGGGACAGCCAGGCCTGAGCAGAGCCGTGTGGCTGCTGTGCTCCAGGCCGCTCTGCTGCCAGCACAGCCCAGTGGGGCCTAGTGCGTGGGAGCAGCAGAGCAGCCGGCCCTGGCAAGAAAGTGAACCCGCTGCATGCACACGCTGCACCCCCATGCAAACAGACCTGCTGCTGCTGCCCTGCAGAGCCAGCGACCCACACCCGGGGGGGGCTGCTCCTGCAAGGCGGGCCTCAGGCAGACAGGGCTGAGGGCTCTCTCCCTGCCACCGCAGCCTGCAGAGAGGCCTGAGTAAAGGATGGTTGAACATAATGGCAGAGAGAGAGAGAGAGACTCTTGCTGGGACCGGAGGAAAAGGTGGGGGTGAGGGATGCCTCTGTGACTGGTCGAGATGGGGGAGAGTTTTCCTCTCTGATCCGATTTTAAGCTTCTCCCTTGCAGGGAAAGGAGGTGCGGGGGATTTCAGGGATGCGTTTCGAGCGATTCGTTTGAGAATCGGAGACTGCTGGGGGGGCCAAGACAGAGGGTGAAGGAGTTAAAAGCCAACCATACATGTCTAAATCGCAGACAAGGGGAGCTCTCCAGTGCACTGCTGGCTTAATGGGGGATCTGCAATTTTGGGTTGTTTTTTTAAAGAGCTTTTTGTTCTTTAGGAACGAGATTGAGCAGGCCCAGACAAAGGGTTTAGAGAGAGAGAGGTTACCAGCTGGGATTAATTTCCCACCTCCTCTCCCAACCGAGGAATGAAACGGCGTTAGCTAAAATACCAGTTATGTTCATATGAATTTAAAAAATAAAATAGCAGAGAGACAAGCAAGACCTGATTTTCTTCTTCCCTTAATGATTACATAAGCTTTTACAGCTGGAAACATCAACCTTAAATCCCACTGATTCAGTAGGAAGTGGGAGGGAGTCTGTTTCCTCTGTTCATAATCTTTTCTGTTCTAGTCCATCTTTTTCCGCAAATTTTGTTATTTTGGGTGTTCTGAGTATGCCCACATCAGCTGAGCATGCTCAGTAAAATTTGATGCCCATCAGCCTGCCCTTTCATGGAGTTAGAGGAGTTAAAGAGGGGCAAAAGGAGGAAATTGGGAGTGGGGGGCGAGCAGCGGGCGGAATGTTACTGGAAGGGGGGTAGGCAATTGGAGGCAGGGATAGGAGAGGGGTGAGACGCCAGAGCAGGCGCGGGGGTGGAGGATAGAAGCCAGCGTCTAGCCCAGGACTAAGGGATTCCAGCCCTGGCAGGGGGAACAAACCCACCATACGGAGGGGCAAAAGTTACAGTAGTGACCCCAATAGTATGAGGCCCCATCCCTGCTTGCAGAAATGGCGGGGGAGGAAGGCTGTTTTGTTTTCCCACTTACAGGAGTGAATGTTTCAGGGAGACGCTCAGCTCCGGCTTCCCATGCTGGCTTGTTAAAGGCAGCTGGCTTCTTAAAGGCACAGGCATCCCAATACCTAAAGCCAGCGGCGCCTCTTCTTTCTGATATACCAGGGTGGGGGATTTGATTCCAGGAAGGTTGTTATATTCACCCCCTTCTCAGTTTATTTGTTGACATAAAGTCTCATGAGAGCACACGCACAAATTTGTCTTATCTGCCCTGATTCCCTGAATCACACATCTTTCTTCTCCATGCTAAGGGCTTTGGTTTGTTTGGGAGGGAATTTTAATTAATCTTATTACTCTTACCGCATCATCATTTACCTTTGTTATCACCGTGTGGGTGCACTTCATTGTGCTATCTATTAGTTATTTCAATAGCAAATACCCTAAATATTTATATATGTAAATAGGTGGTATTATTTTTAGCAGGGTTATCTGTGTTCTTAATATTGTAGTCAAATTCCAAAGGGGTAGCCGTGTTAGTCTATTGTAGAAAGACAACAGACTCCTGTGGCACTTTTAAAGACTAACGGATTTATTTATCGCATGAGCTTTCGTGGGAGAAAATCCCACTTCATCAGACGCTTTGACGATGGGAAACTTACAGAATGGGAGGAAATTAAATGCAGGGGAGTGTATGACATAGGATCAGGTCAGGCTGTAACAGCAAATCAAAATAGGTGTTAGGATTCAAACACTGGGGAACAGCACATAGAGGAAGGTGAGGTCAAATCACCTGTTGTAATGAGAGAAAAATCCATAGTCCCTGTGCCTATGGAGCGCTTAGCTGTGGTGTGCAGGCACAGCCTGCCTTTTTTAGCCGTGGTATGCCTGGTGAGTGCTTAGCTGGACCAAACCAAGTGGGGCTTTTTAAATCTCCATCCTGTATCAGACTCAGGCATGTGGCCCACGGTGGGAGAACAATAGCCGGAAATTTAAAGCACACGTCATCCAAGCAGCACATTCACAGATAAATCACAATGAGGGAGACCTGGGGGAAGGGATGGAACTTGGAGGGTGTGGAGCTGTAACAGCAGGGATAAAAGAGAGACTAGTCAGAACTGGTGGAGGAAATCAAATAATTGTCTTAGGTGTTCTAATGAAACCCTCATACCTGAGGTGAGTGGGGAAGGAGGACACTGGGAGAAAATGCAAGGAGGAAGACGCAACAGGAGAGAGAATCGACAGGGGAAAGTAGGGCAATCGGCCCGGTATTTTAGGTGCCTGTACACAAATGCAAGGAGCCTGGGAAACAAGCAGGATGTATTGGTAGTACTGACACAGACAAGGAACAGAGACGTGGTGGGATAGCTTGCATGACTGGAGCACTGCTATGGATGGGTATAAATTATTCAGGAAAAACAGGCAGGAAAGAAGAGGTGGAGGGGTAGCGCTATATGTAAAAGAGCTGTATGACTGCTTGGAGCTCCACTATGAAAGTGGAGACAAGCCTTTTGAAAGTGCTTTAGAGGAGAGTGCAACAAGGGAGATGTCATGGTGGGTGTCTGCTATAGACCACCAGACCAGGAGGAGAAGGTGCATAAGGCATTCTATGGCCAACTGGCAGAAGTTTCCAGATCACAGGCCCTGGTTAACATGGGGGACTTCAATTACCCTGACATCTGCTGGGAGGGCAATACAGCAGTGCACAGGCAATCCAGGAAGTTTTTGGAGAGCCTTGAGGACAACTTCCTTGTGCAAATGCTGGAGGAACCAACTAGGGGCCTTGTACCTCTCGACCTGCTGCTTACAAACAAAGAATAATTGATTGGGGAAGTAGAAGTGAATGGCAACCTGGGCAGCAGTGACCATGAGATGGTAGAATTCAGGATCCTGATCAAAGGAAGAAAGGAAAGAAGCAGAACACGCACCCTGGACTTCAGAAAAGCAGATTTTGGCTCCCTCGGGCAAATAATGGGCAGGATCCCTTGGGAGGCTAATCTGAAGGGGAAAGGTGTCCAAGAAAGCTGGCTGTATTTTAAAGAAACCCTGCTAAGGGCACAGGAAAATACCATTCCGATGTGCAGAAAGAACAGCAAATATGGAAGGCACCCAGTGTGGCTTAGCAGAGAACTCTATGGTGAGCTGAAACATAAAAGGGAAG
The DNA here is from genome assembly GCA_007922175.1 of Pelusios castaneus. Taxonomy (NCBI): domain Eukaryota; kingdom Metazoa; phylum Chordata; order Testudines; family Pelomedusidae; genus Pelusios; species Pelusios castaneus. The sequence goes on along the minus strand of ML685863.1, from coordinate 957,046 downwards.
CTTACAAGAAGCGGAAGCTTGGACAGATGACTAGGGAGGCATATAAAGATATTGCTCAGGCCTGCAGGGATAAAATCAGAAAGGCCAAAAGGTAATTAGAATTGCAGCTAGCAAGGGATGTGAAGGATAACAGGAAAGGGCTCTGCAAGTATGTCAGTAACAAGAAGAGGATCAGGGATGGTATATGTCCCTTCCTGAATGGGACAGGTATCCTCGTGGTGGATGATACCGAAAAGGCTGAAGTTCTCAATGCTTTTTTTACCTCAGTCTTCAAAGGCTACTACACTGGGTAACACAGAATGGAGAGGACAGCAGCCATCAGTGATGGAAGCTCAGGTTAGGAACTACATAGAGAAGTTGGATGTGCACAAGTCTATGGGGCCAGATGAACTGCATCCGAGGGTGGTGAGGGAGTTGGCCAATGTGATATCAGAGCCGCTGGCCATTATCTTTGAAAACTCATGGTGAACGGGGGAGGTACTGGATGATTGGAAAAAGGCAAATATAGTACCTATCTTCAAAAAAGGGAAAAAGGAGAATCCAGGGAACGACAGACCAATCAGCCTCACCTCAATCCCTGGAAAAATCATGGAGCAGGTCCTCAAAGAATCCATTCTGAAACACTTGGAAGAAAATAGAGTGATAAGGAACAGTCGTATGGATTCACCAAGGGCAAATCGTGCCTGACCAACCTGATTGCCTTCTATGATGAGCTGACGTGATGTGGGAATAGCCATCAACGTGATGTACCTCGACTTTAGCAAATCTTTTGAAAGCACAGCATTCTTTTTGGCAAGTTAAGGAAGTATGGGTTGGATGAATGGACCGTAAGGTGGATAGAAAATTGGTTAGATCATCAGGCTCAGCGGGTAGGAATCAATGTCTAGTTGGTTCAATGTCTAGTTGGCAACCAGTAATGAGTGGAGTGCCCCCTGGGGCCAGTTCTATTCAACATCTTCATTAATGATCTGGATGATAGGATAGATTGCAAGCTCAGTAAGTTCATGGATGGTAGACACATTGGAGGTCAGGGACAGGATTCAGGGAGACCTAGACAAATTGGAGCATTGGGCCAAAAGAAATCTCATGAGGTTCAACAAGGACAAGTGCAAAGTCCTGCACTTAATCCCACATACTGCTGCAGGCTGGGGACTTATTGGCTAAGTAGCAGCACTGTAGAAAAGGACCTGAGGGTTATGGTGGATGGGAAGCTGGATATGAATCAACAGTGAGCTCTTGTTGCCAAAAAGGCCAATGGCATATTAGGCTGCATCAGGAGGAGCGTTGCGAGCAGATCGAGGGATGTAATTATTCCCCTCTATTCAGCACTGCTGAGGCCACATCTGGAATACCGTGTTCAGTTTTGGGCTCCCCACTACAGAAAGGATGTTAACAAATTAGGAAGAGTCCAGTGGAGGGCAACGAAAATGATTAGTGGACTGGGGCACATGACTTACAAGGAGAGACTGAAGGTATTAAGCTAATCTCTGCAGAAGAGAAGACTGAAGGGGGATTTGATAGCAACCTTCAAGTACTTGAAGGGGTGCTCCAAACAGCTGGGCTGTTCTCAGTAGTAACAGAGGACAGAACAAGGAGCAATTGTTTCAAGTTGTAGCTGGGGTGGTCGAGGTTGGTTATTAGGAAAAACTTTCTCACTAGGAGGGTGCTGAAGCATTGGAATGGGCTATCTAGGGAGGTGGTGGAATCTCCGTCTTTGGAAACATTTAAGGTCCGGTTAGACAATACCCTGGCTGGGATGATTTAGTGGGAGTGGTCCTGCTTTTAGCAGGGGGTTGGACTAGATGACCTCATGAGCTCCCTTCCAACCCTAAGATTCTATGATTCAGGGTCAGTTCCGGGACCAGCAGTAAGGGGTTGCTGTGTGAGTTGTGAGGTGTGTTGTCAGGAGCAGGCTGCAGTTCTGAGTGCCAAGTGCAGTGGCAGATTTACTGTGAAATAAATCGTGCCATGTCACAGGGTCCCCCAACAAGAGAGGGCCCCAAAAGGCAGGAAAAGTCTGACAAATGACTGAACTTAATATGCATTGCAAGTCATGAAAAGCAGTCCAGGGCTTCTGGATTCTGCAAATTTACTCTGCAAACTGTGCTCTAAATGTGGTTTTCTGAAGTAGTCTAGCAAAGAATTTGCGTAATAATTTTGCCACTGTTTCAGCAAGAGCATAACAGCAACGAGGTGTAAGCGGAGGAATGTGCACAGTAATGTGGAGAATTATCCTGGCTCGTACGCTATAGTGGAATTGGTTAGCAAAAGGGTCTGAGTCCTCACTCCCACTCCCTTTACCCAGAGGCTTGCCTGACCTCAAGACGTCCCCTCCCACTCTCTTATGTGGCAGGGTCTCTGTAGCCCTGACAAGGCTGGGTCCTGGTTTCCTAGGGGGCTCAACTCCCAATCTTGCTGTGGTCATCTACAGCAGGGTCTAGGGTGTTCCCACTCAGTGGTACTAACTGTAGTGGGCACTTCCCTGTCTCAAGAGTTGTTACAGGTAGACTTAATACAAAGCAGTGCCTTTTTTTTTTTTTTTTTTAAGTGCCAGTACTCCGCCAGGGACCTGGGGTCACCACCAGTGGCAGCAGGAGGAAGGGCTGCATCGCTGTGAAAAAAAGGTGCCTAAGTACCATCATAAAAAAAAGGTGCCAGTACTCAGTACCCCTGAGAGCCATCACAAAAAAACCCTGGTACAAAGCAATACAATTTATAACATGAACAGTGAACCAAAAATCAGATTTTTAAAAAAAAGAGCGGAGGAGAAAGATTAAAGGCAAACACCCACCACCACCCCCAGCACAGGGGGAGCGCACACAGCATCTCTGGGGTGTAAGGAATGTTCATTGTCTGCTCCTCAAATATCTCAGGCCTCCTGCCCAGGCCATAGCTATGCTGCAGAGATCCAGACACTTTCTCTGGCAGTGGCCACATGCCCTGGGACCAGGCTGTAGGGGACAGGGCCCTTCTCCCCCACATCAGTCCTCCTATCAGAGTCACAATTCCACATCCAATCTGGCCTGCGAGGCCTCTTGGTTGGTGTGGTCCCTCTGCACTGGGCCCTGCTGAGAATACACTTTGTTCTGCCCAGCTGCTCACCACACACAGCACCAGTTGTCATCTGTTCATTTTATTTTCACACATTTTTCACATTAATGTAATGCAGGGCTCCACAAACCCCTTGCATCCAGTTGCCAATGTGCCCATGATTTTGCCCTAGGGTGCCCAGTAGCACCTCAGTACCCAGGGATGCAAATGCCCCTTGGCATGTAAAGAAATAGCCAGCACCGCTGACATTTTCATCATTGAAAGCTCCAGCACTGCCTTTGGGGGGGGGAGGGGGTGCAGGGGCTTTCATGCACTGCGCTGACACTGAACATGTTGTTCAGCACAAACTGAACAGCAGTTTTTCAGCAGCACAGGGCCCTGTATGCTCCATACCACTGCCAAAAACAGGGGCAGCGGAGGCGTTTGGCCCCTTCACTGCCACACACCTACGCTCCTCAGTTTTTGGCCTGGGCCCTAGATGTACTGCAGATTTGTCCAGGCCTGGTGCAATGCAAATATAAACTTTCATCCAGACCGAAAGCTCTCAAAAGTGTGCTCCGGGATTTTCATTCAGGTGAACCAAGGAGAAGTGATTCGGCTTTCTTTTTAGCGCTGTTATCCCACATGCTTTACAATAATTACCTAACAGTTCAAACAACATGTGGAAAGATCATTAAGTGGTTCGCTGAGTTGTTCAGCAATTTTTAAGTGGTCTGTGGGAAAAAAAATATATACTACAAAAACAATCAAGATACCTCGCTTTATTTTCCTTTATTTCCTAATACTTATAGGATGAGGATGAGGAACAAAAAAGAGAATGAAAAATGGGGGAAAATAAAAGAGAGTGTTCTTTTTCTTGGCTGGTTCCCCAGTGGGGGTGGGGAGATAAAATTGAAGGTGCGCACAGGGCCAACTAACTCTAAATCCGCCACTGGGGAAGAGGAAATAGTGGGGGCCTTGGAAGCTGGCTGGGCCAGGTGGGTGCCCCACGGAGGAGCCGACGGGCTCAGAGCCAGGGCTCGAGGGTGAGCTGCGATTGGGTTTGGTGGCCACTCTCAGTCCAAAATAGGCCAGAGTCATAATATAAAGTGTTCAATGAGCTGATCTGAAACGGGACCTCTCAGAGGACTAAGCTGATGGTGGTTCACGTTCCTGCTGAAAAATGAGTCTTAAGTGCTGTACTTGTGGAAATGTATATATTTTTATTACTAGCTAAAGACCTGTCTTGATGATTGTTGGAAAGCTATGTCAATCAGAGGTCAAGACTGGTAAGAAGAACCCATGTAGCCAGTAGAAAAGAACGATGTCTTTTATAATGATAATGAGCAGTAATAAGCTAAGCAGCACCGTCATAGCCTCACATTCAAAACAATACAGCAATGTAATATCTGGCTGGTAGAAGGACAATACTCTCTCAGCTGTTATTTACTTGTGAGTCATCTTTACATGTGATTTTAAGAACCTTTGGTATTGTATCCATACCCCAATACCAGTTATCATACCAATTCCTCAGTCAAAAGAACACAGCCCTTCTCCAGGAATGATCACTTCTAATTCTCCAGGATAAACAAAACAACTCTGCTATACTCACTTAAGTGCTACTTTTACCCATAAACAAATGTAATGTTCTACCATAAACCATCAGTGCTTACCTACAAAAACCAGAACTTAGGCTCAGAACTCAGTTCTCATGCTTAGATCCAAAACCTGCATCCATTTTACTGGGACTTAATCTTTCCAGGCCTGACTGGCCCTCTGAACCCTGAATAGCCTTTCTCTTCTGAATCATTGATCATCTGCAAGTGCTCTGAGTGGTGAGAATCCAACATGCACTCGCTCTCTCTCTCTCCCCCCCCACCTCTTACCTTTTCTGGGGTTTGCTCATCAAAAGGGGTTACTAATTGAGCAATTGTAGAATGTCAGTGGTAGATCTTTTAGGTACTTGAAAACTGTTAACATGTCTCCTGTCAGTCTCCTCTTTTCCAGACTAAATAAACCCAGCTCTTCTCCCAACTGAAGAATGAAAATGGTGTTTGCTAAAATATCAGTTATAGTCATATTAATTTAAAAAATAAATTAGCAGAGAGATGAGTGAGACCTGTTTTTTTCCCCTCTTAATGATCACAAAACTTTTACAGCTGGAAACAACCACCTTAATCCCACTGATTCAGTAGGAAATGGGAGGGAGTGTGTTTCCTCTTCTCATAGTCTTTTCTGTTCTAGTCCATCTTCACCTATGTTAAAAAGCCTCCACCCTCAGAGAGGAGTCCATTAGTTGTTAAAGCACAGGAATCAGATCTGGGTTTTGTTTTCACTTTTCCACTGACTTGCTATAATCACATTCAAATGGAAAACTTTTCTGTGCCAGTTTGACCACCACCTGTAAAATGGGGGCAATATTTCCTTAGGGTCGGGGGCACTGTACAGCTTTGTGAAACTATTTGACATGCTGGACAGCAGATGGTATGGAAAAATAAAGAATTATTATTTGCTGTAAGGTTGCAGGAAAGGGTTGTTTTTTTCTGATTCCTTCAATAACCAATTCGCACCCTAAACATAAGATTTGATTAGCCATATTGTGGCATGAATAAAGGGACACTGGCAAGTTGAAATTATATATTTTAAAATAAGATGCCTTATCTTTTTTTTTATCAGTTATCTCTGTAGATAATACATCAGCAGGAATTTAAAGTATCTGCACATGCTTTTTAACATTATTGCTGATCATCTGCATTTCATTTATTGTGGACACTGGACAATGAAAACAGTTAGTTTCACTTTTGTTTCTCAATAGTTTCACTTTCTGCCTCATACTAACCATGGGCATTGAGTTTAAGACTGTAAGAGACTGTTTAAATCCAACCTAAGGACCGGCTCGTAGGACCTAGTGCTTATAATCTTCAATAGAGTTTTAAATGTTAGCTTTTGTAAATCTCTTGGCTTTTTGACATATTTTTTTCACACACCATATAATTTTGTCCTACATTGACTTCAGCGTCCTCTAACTACAAATATTATTGATCACAAAATTATCCAGCTGCTTTTAAAAAAATTACTGTATAGTGTGACTGATCTCTTGTGGCATGAGTTCCAGGAACTGACTACAAGCTGTGTGGAGAAATAGTCTTTTGTTCAGTATAAACCTGCCTGCCATGAATTCCATTGTTTGATCCTTTTTTCTCCAATAATGGGACAGCATACTGAACAAGCATACAGTATTAATCTCTGAAACTTTACATATGAATGATTAATTATAGCATCACAATAATGGGATTATTATATTACATTTGAAATAGGAGTTACTATTTTAGTATATATACTTTAGCATGAACTTCTGGCTTTTTTTTACAAATATATAAACATTTTTCATATGCACACTGGATAATAATGAATGTTACAGTAACATTCCACATAATACTGCTGAAAACAGCATAGCTGCAATAAGTGCTACTGAATAATTATTAAGTACCATCTTATAGAAGGATGCTTTTATTAGCAGATTTGTTTACAAGAGCCCCAGTTGTGTCATTTGGGACATGTTATCCACCTACATGTATGAGTTTGCAGGTTCAAAACCATAACTTTCTTATAATCTTAACTAAAATGATGCACTGGTAGCTCCATACATTAATCACAGGCATAATACTCACCCAATGTGAATTTAGCTCTTTTTAGAGTAAGTATTCAAATGAATTTGGTAAATAATGTATAAAAATAAACTAATTTGTGTTCTAAAGAACTTTTTAAAATATTTAATTTAATGCCTCCATCTGTTAGCTAACTCTGCACAGGAACAGGACCCTGCCTATACTGAGCTAGTTTCAGAATCAGACCCTGATGTTTATAGTATTCTATTACCTTTCTGATAAACAATAAAACCTTTTTTCCTGATGGGTTTTAACTTTAAATCAAAATGAAAACCTGGTTCTGTTCTCTTATATTGGACTCCCACGTGCTGCTTGTATCCTAAGACAAACAAGATAACTGACAACAGTATACCTAGAAATATTAATATTTAAAATAATAGAAAAAAAGATAATTAGGAATGCAAAAGACCTCTGGAGGTCATCTACTACAACCCCCTGCCCAAAGTAGGACCAACCCCAACTAAATCATCCCAAACAGGGCTTTTTGTCAAGCTGAACCTTAAAAATACGGATGGAGATTCCATCACCTCCCTAGGTAACCTATACCAGTACTTTACCACCCTTACAGTGAAAAGGTTTTTCCTAATATCCAACGTAGACCTCCCTACTATAACTTGGACCATTGCTCCTTATTCTGTCATCTGCCACCACTGAGAACACCCTAGCTCCTTCCTCCCTGAAACCCTGTTCAAGTAGTTGAAGGCTGCTATCAAATCCTCCCTCACTCTTTTGGCTACGTCTACACTTGAAAAGTTAGGTCGACTTTATGAAGTCGACTTAATAAGGTCGACTTTAAGTCGACTTAAAGTCGACCTTAGTAAGTTGACTTAACAAAAGTCAACTTAACTTTTCAAGTGTAGATGTGGTCCCTTTTTGGCCTTATTAAGTCGACTTAACGTTTTAAGTCAACTTAAAAAGGTCCAACTAGGCACTACTCCGCGTCTCCACTGGCTTAAGTTGACTTAATAGAGTCGACTTAAGCGCTAGTTTGAATTAAAATGAGGTGTTATTAATTCGAACTAACTTTTCCTTAATTCGACTTAAGGGGCAGCTTAAGTTGAATTAAGGAAAGCCCATTGTAGACGCGGAGTAAATTAAGTCGACTTAAGCCTCCTTAAGATGACTTAATTTCTAAGTGTAGACACACCCCTACAGACGAAATAGGTCCAGTTCCCGCAGCCTCTCCTCATAAGTCATGTGTCCCAGCCCCCTAATAATATTTGTTGTCCTCCACTGGACTCTGATTTATCCACATCCTTTCTGTAGTGGGGGACCAAAACTGGACACAGTGGCCGCACCAATGCCGAACAGATGAGAATAATCACTTTCTTTGATACGCTGGCAAAGCTCCTACTAATGCAGCCCAATATACCTCTAGTCTTCTTGGAAACAAGCAAACACTGTTGACTTATATCCAGTTTCTTGTCCACTGTAAACACCAGATCTTTTCTGCAGAACTGCTGCCTCGCCAGTCGGTCCCTAATCTGTAGCAGTGCATGGGATTCTTTTGCCCTAAGTATAAGACACTGTACTTGTCTTGTTGAACCTCATCAGCTTTCTTTTGGCTCAATCCTCACCCCAGTGTCTGTATTCTGACATATTCTATTCAAATATATTTCACATTTTATACATGGGGTAAAGCATTCCTAAGCATGCTGTCTTTCAGGCTACTTTACTGTTTTCTTTCCACCCTGATGTCCTTGACATCTTTGTGAAAGGAAAACTCTGGATTCATCTGCACTGCAAAAAACCCCACACAGTTAAGTCTTGGACCCTGGGTCAATTGACCAGAGTCATTCTACAAGGCTAAAAATAGCAGTGTAAACATTCTCGCCAGGGCTTGAGCCTGAGCTCTGAAACCCAATGATGGTGTGGGCCTTGGAGCTCAGGATCCACCCTGAGTGGGAATGAGTACACTGCTTTTTTAGCCCAGATGCATAAACACAAAATTTAGTTGACCAAGGTTCTGAGACTTGCTGCCTCAGGGTGGAGGGTGGGGTTGGAGCGGTTGTAGTGTAGACGAACCAACAGAGGCCCAATATTATTTTAAAGCATACATATTTAACATTAAGAGATTTAAGTATCTTTTATGAGTGGTGCCAACCTGACAGTCCTTGAAACAGAAGTTTTCTATTTATGCCGGAAATAGCAACGCAAACTTCCCCTGAGCCAGTATACGATAGTTCTAATTGGAAAGGACCTAGCAGAATTTCTAGTGGTTTTGACTTGTCTTCATTAAAGAAATTACACTGATAGTAACCCCTCATTCAATGTAAAGAGCATCTTGCATCCATACACAGAAAAGTGCTTTAAATGATTGGTGGGGAGGCAGCAATCGCCATCACTCCCTGATTCTTATGAGGCAAGAACTGATGCAGATCGTATTGGTGCAGACTCAGTTGAACCACAAAATATTCAGATGAACAGTTAAAAAAAAAAAACAAGGAAAAATCTGGCCTTTAGTGACTTAGGAACTTAAATCCCATTTTCAAAAGTGACTTAGGCACTTCCAACCAGATTTTCAAAAGTATTTAGTTGCCTAAATATGCTGAAAAGCACCTTTCTGGGAATTTCAAATGTGCTGGAGCAGGTTAGGTCCCTAATTTTCATAGGCACTTTTGAAAATACCACTAGGGTAAATAATACAGTTACAGAACTGCATGAATAGCAACTCATTTCAGCAACTGGAACAACATTGTTCCTCACCTTAAATTAGTTTCTCATATGTACCCAATTCATGGAGAACTGCAGGCTATAACAAGTGGGGCTATGTCCGCTACAGAGGCTATAGCACTGTAGTGCCATAGTGTGTATGTTTCCTACAGCATGAAATGGGTTTTTCTGTCACTGGAGGATCTCCACCCTCCCTCAGCAATAGTAGCTAAGTTGACAAGCATTATTCCATTGACCTAGCTGCATTAACACAAGGGGTTAGGTTTTTTCTTTAGCTATGGCTTTCAAGGCAGAGGATTTTTCACAACCCTAAGCTCCATAGCTATGTCAACCTGATTTAGTGTAAACCAGACTTGAGTTAACAGCTCTCTCTCTCTTTGTTGGTGACATCAAATCACCAAGCACTTGAAGTTGTTGGAGCCATTGGTGGGTTTGGTTTTAGGCCTGATCATAGCATGGAAACGATACTGATTCTATTGGCTGACAACCTATTCCTGGTAGTTAATGATCTGTAAGCTTTCTTAATTACCAATGAGTTACAGTTACTCATCTGTAAACAGTAGCAAAGAAAGGCCGAGTTGCTTAAGTTTCTTTATTCCTTTTTTTCTGAGAGATTCCTAAAAGTAGCACGGGGCAGATTGCTTGTCTGCCCTGGTACTTCTCTTGTTCAAGGTTCTAATTCTGTCCGCTCTTCTGTTCAGGGTTTGTAATGAGCCATTAGAAGGTATAGTGTTCCCTGCTAAGAAAAGGTGAACTTCTTGCCTCATATTTATGAGCTATCCCAAAGTAACACAGTAAAGATAAGGCATTTTAGTTTCACTACAAAGTAAAATAGGCGTATTTTAACCATGTGGTTTCACTATAAAGTAAAAATGGTGTCTTTGATTTGCAGATGACAGCAGCCTTAAACACATCCATCATTTCTGATGGGCCAGTTACTGACCAAAGGTGTCAGAAGCAGGCTCAGCACCATTTAACATCTGCATGCAGTTTAACTGTAAGCGCAGATAAGGACAAACTATTGTTAAAACCCACAAAGAGAAAATCTGAATCACACGTTTTTGAAATTACACTGATTATTATTTGTATTTGTATTTACTCTCATAATACCCCTTTGAAACAGGGAATTACTGTTTTCCAGTTTACAGATTGGGAACAGGATTATGGGCTTGTCTTCATTCGTTGCAATGTTGACGTAAGTTATCTACATTCAGAGTAACCTAGCCTGAGTGAGAGTGGACACATAGCAAAACAGCACTGGAGCTGCAGAGAGTGATTGGATTAGCAGCACATAGCAGCTGAGTTCCCACAGCACTCCTTACTCAAGCATTCATAGTACTCCAGCTTCAACCCACACTCCCTACCAGGCCAGCTCACTCAAGTTTAATGCACCACTTAAATAAAGATAGAGATCTTTGTATGAGGATGGGAGTCAGGTAGCAGCAACACCCATTTCTTGAGCTAACACTTTGGTGACGAGTCAACAAGCTCTATGTTATTTGTGCAGCATCACACAGGGGTCTACGGCATAGCAGGAAATTAAATCTGGGTCTCTCAAATCACAGGCTAGCATCATAGAATCATAGGGCTGGAAGGGACCTCATGAGGTCATCTAGTTCAACCTGCTGCTAAAAGCAGGACCACTCCCACTAAATCACCCCAGCCAGGGTTTCGTCTAACCGAACCTTAAATATCTCCAAAGACAGAGATTCGACCACCTCCCTAGGTAACCCATTCCAATGCTTCACCACCCTCCTAGTGAGAAAGACAACAGAGTCTTGTGGCACTTTTAAAGACTAACAGATTTATTAATCGCATGAGCTTTCGTGGGAGAAAATCCCACTTCGTCAGACACTTTGAAGATAGCTAGTGAGAAAGTTTTTCCTCATATCCAACCTCGACCTCCCCAGCTGTAATTTGAAACCATTGCTCCTTGTTCTGTCCTATGTTACCACCGAGAACAGCCTGGCTCCCTCCTCTCTGGAGCACCCCTTCAAGTAGTCACATGCTGATTACTTGGGTCTAACCTCTAAGTGCAGAGCTAATGGATCTTCTCATGGGTTCGGTAGTTCCTTCTGCTTACTAATGCCTGAAAATGCTAGGTCATCAGCATCTGACTCAAAGCTCTGCGTGGGTAACAGGCATGCACATGATTAACATCTAGTACAACCAAGCTCGTCAGACTGGGAAATTGAAAAATGCCTTTTTTGTTCCCTTAATGTGCCATATGTATGTTTTTGCTTCTCTTAATATTTGTTCAAAGGCACTTGGAGTGTTACTAAATTATTCATCATACAATATCTGATTAGACTGTGGCTCACACTGCTTAATGACTGAGCCATTAGGCTTTTGCAGATGGTGCTATCATCAGCTATTTGAATGCTACATGTCCACCTGCATTTACACAGGCCTGTAAAGCAAATGCTGCAGTTGAACTTTGTATACAGGATTAACTTTTATTTCCCTTAATGTCAACTGAGCCATCATATCATCTATTGACAGGTAGTGGGTTCACTGTCAAGCCCCCACACTATTGTATGTGTGGTGAGCCTCCTGGCCACAAACATTAGGACATGAAATTCTCTGAATCCTCCTTTCTGCTACCCTCTCACAAGGGAGAATTCCATAGTTTGGACAAATGAAGTGGAAAGTATATTGATGGCACTTGTCTTCTGTTATAAACAGTACCTGATACCTTCACACTGAAATATGCAATCATTTTGTGTGGTAGAACGTGTGCAGTACTGTTCTTCAAAGCAACTGTTCCTTCCCCTCAAGCAATAAAATGGTCAAAAGTGCTAATTATCATGGTCCTATGCAAGTATCATACAAAACATTTCATTCAGGGTGATCAGATGTCCCAGTTTTATAGGACTAGTCCCAATATTCAAGGCTTTTACTAATACAGGCACCTATTACCGCCCCACCTCCTGTCCCAATTTTTTACACATGCTGTCTGCTCACCTTACTTTCATCCCAGAAGGCATCTAAAGTGTCTTATTAAAATGTGGGCTCTTTGGCTATGTCTACACTGGCAAGTTAGTTTGAATTAAGGAGGTTTAATTCGAATTAACTAAAGCCATGGCTACACTAGGCTTTAGTTAGTTCGAATTAAGGGCTTCCTTAATTCGAACTAATAATTTTGAATAGGGTATTCGAACTAAGGGGTTAATTCGAACTAACTAGTTCGAATTAACCAATGTGGCCATGTTAATTCGAACTAATTTCTTAGTTTGAACTAACCGGCCATTGAAATGAATGAGGATCGCTAATTCGAACTAAGCAAGTGCTTGCTTAGTTCAAACTAACATTCCAGTGTGGCCATGCTAGTTCGAATTAAGCTAATTCGAACTAACTAAAATTAGTTCGAATTAGTTAGTTCAAACTAACTAATTCGAACTAATTTTAGTAAGTGTAGACATAGCTTTTGTGATTTGCAAAGCCATCGCTTAGCTGCATGACCAGAATGGAAGAGGGGCCCCACATCAAAAGCAGATTCCATCTGCATTTCAGCTGCTATGTGAAGGCAGGCAAAATGCCTTCAGGAGGAGCATGGCTGAAAGGGCTCCCTACGTGTTTCTTTGGAAGTGCAGCATGTTCTGGCCCAGAAATACATGGTTTATTCTGAAAGCCAGTGCTCAAGGAGGGCACCACGCTTACTCCTTCCTGCAGCTTTTGGAGAGTCCAGTCTCACTGGCAGAGCACAGACTCCCCTCCTTTCAACTCAAGTTCCAGGACTGCAACTGGCCTGGCATGAGCCCAGGTGTTGGGCTTGGAATCATTTTACTGTCTTTTCATGAGACCATTCTCCTTCATTTATAGCAATCACTTTGGTATCTCTAGTAGCATTACACACTAATGGAATAACTTTTTTAGGTGCTGAGCATCAGCAGCTTCCATGGACTTTAGTGGGAGATACTGGGGCTGAACATTTTTGAAAATAAGGCCCTCGTTTAGTATAGGAGCTGAAGAATGTTCATACCTGTCAAATTTCAGGGTTTGTAGGGTTTCTCAGGCCTGCCTCCGTAAGTGAGGACTTTTCTTGCGGTAGCTGTCAAAAATGACATTGCATAGAATAAAGGAGGGATATGGAAATAAGTCTTATTAAGACAGGCTGCAAAAATGACACCATTTGAACTCTTCAAACATGCTGTTGTCTGGAGACACTCAAGGCACATTATATATATTATTTTCCTGATTAGAAAAATATCTTTCTTTTATGCCAGTGTATTTTTATGTATGTCTAAGAAAAGCCACAAGGACAGGTGTGCAGGACCGTCAAGATGAGAACCTCAAGCTTCATCAGTTGACCACTTTAGGCAGGTGTGGAACTGCTGCAGTTAATTGAAATGACAGGGGTAGTTTAGATAGGATGATTATAGTCATACTAATTGGAATTTGGTCAGGAAACCAGGGTTAAACTCCTCCTAGTCTTGCAAAACAGTCCCTGGAATCTTAAACAGCCACAAATGATATGGACACCTCATCCTAAAAACAAACAACAAACAGTGCCTCTGCCAGTCTACATGAAAACTTGAAGTGCTTGAGTCAATTCTTTAGCTGTCTTAAAGCTAATTTAGCAATAATCAGACCAGTGCACTGGGGGGAAAAAAGCATCAAATTAATCTATTGCATCTTGAAAGCTGGCCTGCTGTACTGCTGCTTACTGCAAAAAACAATGAACACTTCCTCTAAGGCAAAGCAGGAAATGGAACAAGAGACCAGCATGGCCCGGTGTCAAAGTAAAATTAATCCTAGAAATGAAATCAAACAAACCCAAATCCTCTGGCCATGTGGAGATTTGCCCTTAATCAGAATGAATAACATTTTTTTGCTGGGAGACTCTTTCAAGCAAATGTGCAGCAAACCGGAGATTTATATAATTTAGGGCTGACCCATGACTTTTAAGTCACAGACCTGCATAGCGAGCAGCACAGAACTATTAAGATGTTGCAGATTGTTTTTCTTGTATGCCAGCTCTGCCACCTTTGCTTCTGGGTGTGTGTGGAAAAAAGGAGGCTGAAGGTTGAGGCCATGAGCCCATTTTCTTTCCACCCTTTTTTGAAGCCTACTTTCTTTCAGCAAGAAGCAACCAGTGAGTCATTGTGCCGAGGGAAGCTTCTCTTTCCTGTATGTAGCCGGGCAGGTGCCTCACACATTTTAGTCCTCAGTTTGTACTACCAACTCCTGATAACATGAGCCACCAACAGACACAAGAAATACATTTGTATTTTCCAAGTGCTTTTTATGGCACAAATCTCTACAGTCAGGAAATAATCCAATATAATACAAATAATCCAGTGGCAAGCAAGCAAAATGGAACAGCAATTTGGCTTCCAGGAAGCCAGACAGAAGGTGGAGTCTGAGACGGGACCTCAGAACAGACAAGGCCCTCAAACAGAGCCTTCTCCAACCATCATTTTAAGAACAAGTAGGTCTTGTAGGGTCATTTGGGTTTTGAGAAACTATTGATTGCTTGGACTATGGGGGCCATGCCCCAAATTGAAGCAACACATGGGAGAAAGGAGCCCAAGATACCAGACTTAGACTCACTGTAGGAGGCCCAGTGGAGAGGAAGGGCCCAGGTCACTCTTCTATGCCTTACATATGGCAAACGCTCAATTCGCGGCCCAAACACCCCCAACCTAGTCTCAGGAACCGGATACTGCTACCACCACTCTACCAGAAAGATAAGGGTGGGCCACCAGACCTCCAAGCCACCTATCATAGTGCCGAGTTTTTTTTTAAAATTGAGAAACCACCAAAATGAAATGAAAAAACCTGAAACAAGTATAGCTAAATTAGTACATGAAACATTGTTTTAAAACAAAAAGTCTAAAAGTTGTTTCCAAATAGTCAGAACAAAGTGTTTCAACTTCTTAAAAAATTTTCATCTGAAACTATTTGCCAAATCTGACCTGAATTCTTGCCGAGTTTTGGTGCCATGAAAAATGCATTTTTTGCATATCTCAGTGAGATAACAACCTACCACTAGATCAAGAATGGCCACCATTGACAGACCCAGGGGTTTAAATGCAATTACACTATGGACACTGATCATGGGCAGATCCGTCGCCTTCTCTGACAACTACATGAGGAGCCCATCTTTTTTTTTTTTTTTTTTTTAAATAAACCTTTTTGGCAACACTTGCATATCTTGTGATGCCAGGAAAGCCTCATTGAACTGAATATAGTCGGGTAGCATGCTTTGTTAACCTGCTTGCAGCATTCCATTAGCCATTTTTAAGGGCCAGCTAGAAAGGCTCCTTGGCACAGAAATTGTCAGGGTAACAACTGTCTAGATATATAGAGGCCATGTACATTATAGAGATCCTTCTCAATATGGGGGCCTCTAGTATAGTCAAGACAAATGAGTGCTCACTCTCTAGAAAAAAAGCTAAATTGATAATCTTGAATTAAATGCCAAGCCTTTAGGTGATCTAGGTTCCCCTTAAAGCCTGAATAAAGCCCAGTTCATTCATTCTCAAAATCCATTTCAATAGGCCGTGCAAAGAGTGACATTATTTTAACCTCCTTCAAACTGTGTTTGCCTTAAAAAACACTTTCTTCACAGATGAAGATGCCATTAGCAGCCGAGGCTGGCAGTGGTTGCTAATTTAAGACTGCACGTTACATTCTTTCTACATTGAGAAAATGCAGAAAGAACGTTTTGAGGAAAAAATAGTTTGTTCAGTTACAGACAGAACTTCTCGGAATGATCAGAAGCTTTCTTTTACCAGTATTATTTAGTGATGCTGCTAAGGGAAGGTCATCTGATTCATCTCTCCCAAAGGTTATAAAGGATGAATCATCCAGGCTAAATGGGATTTGTGTAGAAATACATGAGTTCTGTATTAGAGGACTTCCTCTCGTGATGTCAAAAGGATACTGCTTGTTCCTCTACTGAACCAAACCCTAATTACATAGTTTGGCTAAATATCACTAAGAAGGGGGCAGGAAGAATGTGGTAACAGTCTAAAAGGTTTAAACACCACTGTGTCTAAGCATGCAGTCTACACTATAGAAAACTAAGAGAACTCCTGAGCTAAGACTTTTCCCATAAAGTTTTATGATTCAGTCCAATAAAAGGTAGAGACCTTTCACAAGATAAAGTGCTAAATTTTTGTATTTATTTATATATTATACTCCATATACACTCAATGTACAATGATTTAAAACAAGATTAATCTAAAATATTTGAAATACTCACAAATTCACCTTTATGCAAATGAAAAACTTAAAAGCTTTGATAATGCAAGCTCCAAGTTTTTCCTAATTATTCTTTTTTCAAACAAATGTAATGCTTATAAATGGGTTCTGAGACATCTAAATTGTTTCAGTAATGCTGTAATAACAAATGAGTGTTCCATCTAATTCTTCACATTCTGTCCTGGGTGCAAAACCTGATCTGTCTTCCCCAGCAAAGGATAACACCAATATTTCAAAAAATCAACATTGACATTTCTTTTTTAAAAAGCCAAACACTGCCATCCTCATTGATGTTTCTTTTCTTGGTCTTTTCAGAATTTAAAATGGATTTCTGACTTGATTTCAGGATTTACATTCCCTGGGAAGGTAGGATTGAGACAAGTGTAAGCTTCAAACTCAGAATTAACAGAGATCCAGCTGTTTCCATAACATTTGTATTGGTCAGAAGAACTGCTGATACCATAGGATTATAAACAGAAACATATGCAATAGGGTCTTGTGATGGGGTGCATAGAGCCCACACCGCAAAGGATTCATTCCCCCAGTTAGCAACAACTGGGATAAAAAACTGCAACCTACACAAAGTAGGGCAGCTTCTGGAGAAGCTAGAAGCCACTACAGAGATGTGCAAATGACATAGCCCTGATACTGGCAGGGGGAGACCCTCATCCCAAGCCCTGTCAAAGAAACCTGCACAGGAAGTTCAAGACCAGCCATCATTCAGCATCCTTTCCCAAAATGCTGACCAGTACAAAACATCCCTCCTCACTGGCCCCCAACCTGCTATAATCACAGCCGACACAAATCACCTCGTCAGCTAGCGTAGACTCAGAAAAGGTAGCCTGCTTCCACTGTGGCAAGGAGGCCCATAACAGGACATCAGGCAAGCCTTCCCAGAGGTTGAATGCAATCATGCCACTCACTAAGTTAGAACTGATGTAAATGGTTTATATGGGCTCCCCAAAATGAAGATGACCAGGAACCGCAATGGAACCCCTGTGGACTCCAGCTGTAATCAGATGCTGAGATGTGATGGGATTCTAACACCGAGCAACATTCACTGAGTTGATGAACTGTCACTGGCCTACCTGCACAGGGATGTAGTGAAATAGAATAATAGAACTGGAAGGGACAAAGAGAGGTCATCGAGTCCAATCCCCTGCACTCACGGAAGGGCCAAGTACCAGCCCTGACAGGTGTTTGTCTAACCTTCTCTTAAAAATTTCCAGTGATGGAGATTCTACAACCTCCCTAGGCAACTTATTCCAGGGGTTAATCACCCTGACAGTTAGGACTTTTTTCCTAATGTCCAACCTAAACCTCTCTCGCTGTAATTTAAACCCATTGCATCTTGTCCTATCATCTTTGGTTAAGGAGCATATTTTTTCTCCCTCCTCCTTGTAACAACCATTTAGGTACTTGAAAACTGTTATCATGTCCCCTCTCAGTCTCCTCTTTTCCAGACTAAGCAAGCCCAGTTCTTTCAATCTTCCCCTTCTAAATCAAATATTCCAGACCTTTAATCTGGACTTTCTCCAATTTGTCCACATCTTTCCTGAAATGAGGTGCCCAGAACTGGACACAATACTCCAGTTGTGGCCTACTCAGTACAGCGGAAGAATTACTTCTCATGTCTTACTTATAATACTCCTGTTAATACATCCCAAAATGGTGTTTGCTTCTTTTGCAACAGTGTTACGCTGTCGACTCATATTTAGCTTGTGGTCCACTATGACACCCAGATCCCTTTCCTAGCCAGTCATTTCCCATTTTGTATGTGTGCCACTGATTATTCTTTCCTAAGAAAGGGGGCAGGGTAGGCTGGCCCACAGGCTGGGCTCCGTGCTCCTGCCCCTGAGCTGGGGGCGGGGCGGTAGGACATGTGGTAGCTCTGTTTCAGGGGTGGGACCAGCTGGCATGCTGTACAGCCTCTGCTGCAGCCTTCCAGGGCCTGTGGCATGATTGTTGTATTCACATAATTATTGTGATGGCGACACAATTCTTTTGTCCTCCTGCTGCTAATTGGACTTCTGTTCAAGAGTATTTCAATGATTTAGATAATGGCATAGAGAGTACACTTACAAAGTTTGCGGATGATACCAAGCTGGGAGGGATTGCAAGTGCTTTAGAGGATAGGGTCACAATTCAAAATGATTTGGACACACTGGTGAAATGGTCGGAGGTAAACAGAATGAAATTCAATAAAGACAAATGCAGAGTTTATCATGTTATATGTCAGAGTTCAATCATGCATGCAAATCATGCCAAAGTTGTGAACTGGGCTCCAAATGTGATAAAAATAAGGTATTCAGAAAAGTTTAGTAAATGGAGAGAGGTGGTGGCACTGAAGACGCTCCCTTTCAGACCCTGTGCCATTTGGTCCAGGGCCTGACATGATCTCAGATATTTATATAAATCATCTTAGCATATGTGCTCGTAACAATGATTCATCACCAAATTTGGTCCACTGATTGAATCACTTGCTTCCCCAGTTTGGGCCAGGTACTGACAGGGAGTATGATGTAAAAGCTCATCTGTGTTTCCTTTAATTTTAGCTTTACTATTACTGCTAAAAGATGCCACATGATGTGGCAAACAGAAGCAGAAATCAAACCCCAACCCAGCAGAAAGGCAACAAACCCACCAAATTTGGCAACCTGAATTGTGCATTTCCAGTTCCAGTTCCCAAAGACAGCTGATTCTTCATTTCAGAAGCCAGAAGTAAATGGAAGTGACAAGCCCCAAAACAAGCAGCCACAGAAAGCTGAAAAAATCCACAATCTGCCACTCAGGCAGGTAGCAAGCAACCTGCTTGTAAAAGAACCTGATACCACTTATAAGTGGTAAGTGGAGAATCAAGCCTAGAACCATTTACAATTTCCAGAGACAAATACATTTCTTACAGTTCTTTTAGTCCTCTGTCAACCTCTGTTGGAACTCAGTGACTTTTTGACTTCACTGACACAAAAGTGTTGGTTTTTCACGAGGAGATAACAGGATGGTTATGTTGCTGTAAAATCCTGGGGGAGACAAGGCACTTGTAAAGTTTCCCATGAGACAGATAGGTAAGGTGAGCACAACACATCCCACCCTTGGACCTCACCTAGTTTACCTCACAGTAAAACTCCGTCCGGTACCGTAACTCCTCTGTGCTTTCACAAACAGATGGCTAACGTGCATAAGTCATCCTGCAGTAAAAACACACTCGTTGTCAAGGGCTGCTGTGTTAATGATTAGATGGCGTGTAATATCCAGCTGGCTCTTGGCATACTGTGCTGGAAGAATCAGCCTCCACACGGACACATTTCATACTGGTAGCTAGTCCCCTGTTCCTCACAACAGGTCTCACAGTCTTTCCGCTCCCAAGAACCTCTCTGTTGGAAGCTCTTTTCTCTTCTCAGCTCATGCTTCATTTGTGCCAGGACTTGTCAGGACAGAGGCCTGCCCGCCCCCCAGGCTTGGCGATTTGTAGTCCTGGCCCCTCTAACTGCTTGAGCCCTGGCCCGTTTTCTTTACAAATTAAGTACTGCTTCTCAGCCATTGCTCCCTGGCTACCCAACTTACTCAAGGCACTGCATTGCTCAGTTACCTAGTCCTCATTGGTTCAAAAAGTTTCCCCACCACTTTACTTCTCCTTTTTTCTCTTGCACAGCCCCCTACAATTTTATTAGTTGGCTGAGGCAGCAAGGGAACAGACAGGCAAATGCCACCATCTCTCTCTATGTCGCCAACTATTAAGCATAAGTTAAACCCTCCCCCCGAGGGTTTGATTCCACTAGGAAATGTTGAAGCCACAGTTTTTGAGTGGATTAGAAGTCACCGCAGGCACTCCTTTACAGCCCATTATGCTGGATTATTGGAGAACTTCAATTTCTATCCACATAGGGGTAGGAAAAGAAAAACATCAGTTATCCAAAACAGATTTATGCAGATTCTATGAACACCTTGCCCCATATCGCTACAGAAGATCAGTGTCACCTAGTGGCCAGTTAAGCTAACTGTACAGATGATGATTTTGGACATTTTAAAAACAGTACTTGATGGAGATAGAAAACACCTCTGTCAAATTTCTAAGAATCATTGAGGGCCAAACGCTTTGCCCTTGATTAACTGACATCACATTTCCAAGGAAGTTTGCTTGATTTAGTCTTGGGTAAGGATTGCAGGATATGGCATTTAATAAACTTTAGCACTGGAACAAATTCTTTAAAATTTGAACATCGAACATTAGCTCTGTGTATGCACGCACATGCTTTGAACAATGCTAGAGATGGCGATACAGTTTTCCACAGGTGGCACTGGGCCATATTCACTCAGACAGATCTCACCCTGATATGAAAGGCTGAGGCCTGTAGTGTCCCCCTCTCGCACCAATAATTGCCAGTGAAAATGTTACATCAGAATTCCTTCCTGATGGAAAGTACCTCTTACCTCCTTTTAACTTCATGTTTTCCTTTAATAATGTTGTCCATAGTGTACCCACACTGATAGGAAAGAGATCCAAAGAGGATACAATACATTCCAAAGAGATAGCGTGCTCCTGTATATTAAAACACACAAAAGGAAGTATAAGTTATTGAACAAGATAGCCGGTTCAGGGTCAATTTGCAGGTACTCACATATACAGTCCGACGTGCACTATTTTATTTCTGGATTTGCTTATGGTTTTGCTTTCATAATCATCAATGACCCATATATGAGAAGAAATCTTTATTTGGATGTTTTTGGTTTTTGCTACCAGCTGTCTACTCAAAGGCTCCCGATTGGAAATGGGAGACACTCAGATTCTACAGACAAATATTATAGAAGAATATGATAAGGTTAAGATTAGAATTCAATAGATTAAGATAATTATTTGTGTTATGCTAGCGTGTCAAGATACTAGGCAATACTGAATCCTTCATGGGCTAGGACTGTATAAACAAACGGGAAGAGACAGTCCTGGAAGCAGAGTTTACAATCTAAATAACAAGACGGACAAAGGACGGGAGAGAAAGCAGAGGCACAGAGAGATGGAGTGGCTTCTCAACATCACACAGCAGGGTTGATGCAGAGTCAGAAATATAATATCTCAAGGGCTATGTCTACACTTGTAAATTTAGGTCGACTTTAGCTAAGTTGACTTTAAGTCGATTTAGTTAAGTTGATTTAGCATGTCTACATCTAAATTTTAAGTCGACTTAGGGGGGACCTTATAAAGTCGACCTAGAGTGTCCACACTGGACGCCTAGGTTGACTTCTAGGGGCTAGGGGGACCTTGGGCAGGTCCACGGTGGCAGGGGGCACCCCTTCCCCAGTGCCAGGGGGCTCAGCCTTTGCCCCATTGTACCTGGGTACAATGGGGCAAAGGGGGACAGGGACCCTGGCATGGCATAGGGGCAGGGCTCTGCCCTGCCCTGCCCTGCCCTGCCCTTTGGGGGGGCATGCCAGGTTCTCCCTGTGCCACCCCCCTGGCAGGGAGGGCAGTGGGGGAGTCCTGGAGAGCCCTAAGTCGACTTAGGGCTACACCAGGTCTACACTGGCTTAAGTCGAATTAAAAGGAGGTTTAATAAAGTCGACTTAAGGAAAGTGTAGTGTAGACGCAGAGTAACTTAAGTCGACGTAAGCAAGCTTAAGTCGACTTAATTTACAAGTGTAGACGCACCCATAGATTCTAGCCCCATTTCTTATGACTAGAACACACTACCCTTATGAAAAGACAGAGATCTTTGCACTCCACCTCATCTCTGTGAATCATTTGCTACCAGAAATATAGCAGCCAAACCCCGAGGATACAGAACACAATAAAAGGTCCTACACTGTAGTTTTAATTTGATTTGTGCTTTTATTCTGTTACTTTTGTTAATGTCAGATTAGGTTTTTGTATTAAAAATAAAGTAAAAAAATACAATTTGCTAAAATCATATAAAATCTGTGTAGTTCAAAAGAGGTACTTTACACCAAAAGAAGTTGATCCAATAAAAGGTATCACCTCATCTACCTGGTCTCTGAAATCATATTAATCAGTTTCCTTTGAATATATAAATGTGTAATATAAAATGAATGGTCAAGTTCATCTCTAAAGGTGAGATTGTTTATTGGCATGTAACATTTATGGATTCACAGTAAAGGAATATAAAAAAATCTGAAAGGAGATGAGTAAATCTGGCACTGTGTAACAGAACAGTTATTACCTTCTCATTTGGTACAAGCAACGTTTGTTTGCCAACATTTAAAAATATCAATTAAATGTAGAAAGCTTGAATTTACGTTTAGAAAACTTTTATTGATGGATTGATTGATTGATTTAGAAAAGCCTTATTTTTGGCATTTTTGTCCATTTAATGTGGGTGAATTGTTCAATTGGCGAGTTATTCAGCTATAACAATAACATGGTAAAATGCAGAGGACTGACCTAAATCTTATTTAGCTTATCATGCCTGCACATTTAAATGCCGTAATATAAGCTTTTGCTACTAGAAAAATTGGACTGACCTCTTTTCAAAACAGGCAATAAAAATTATTCCAAAGACATAGAATATTAGAAAGTGCTTGGTTTCAGATAAGGCAAATTTTACAGCCCTTCTTATCTCACTTGAATGCATGCAATAATATACCTAACAAAGTTGTGGGGCCTTATAATTACCATGTGCCACATTTCTGATCACCATATTTTCTGATCACCATATTCTTGTTATAGCTGCTTAACATCACTTTAGCTCTTTAAATGGTTTTACGTAGTTGATGCAAACACTGCTATGTATTGTGTTGAAATTCTGATGATGCTTTTCATATACCATAAAGGAGACTCTCACCCAGAGTCTAGATGTCTTCAGATGTAGTGGGGTGATGGCATTTGATAAGAAATATTTCAAAAGTTTTAACCAAAAATTGTTTTTTGAAAATGAAAAAATATTTGGATTTTGGTTTAGAAATTTGTGCTTCCAGTTTCTGAATACAAATTCTCTCCCCACCCCAAACATTTGTTTGTTTTTTAATTAAAAAATAATATGGACCAAAAATAAAAAAATTGGTTTGAGTTGCAAAACCACTTTTTGCTCTCCTCCCCCCCAAAAGTTCCAGTGAAAAAGTTTCAACCAACTCTGTTTATCACCTACACATTATATATGTATATTTGCATAATTTATAAAAGGATATTTCACAATTCAGTTAACAGTAGATTAAAATTATAGGTGAATAATTTCAATTTTCTACTTTTATAAAAAAAATACTGAAAGTTCCTAAAAATATTATGTTGGGCACCAGTGCCTACAACTGCAAGATTGAGGCAAAATCCTGGCTCCATAGAAATCAATAGTAAAACTCCCACTGACTTCAGTGGGACAGGATTTCAGACTGGGTCTTCTCCCATATTTGTAGGATAATGGATGCATACTCAAAGCTCCATGAATAATAATTTTATTGTAATTAGCCAGGCTTGAAAAGCCTTTACACTTACCTTGGTGGCCTGTCTCTGGATGTATGTAATGCGACAGCTTTTGACCATAACATCTGACCAATTCCAAAATTTCAGGGAACTGTGGCATCAATGGGCAAGACCTTGTTGAATTTTGTGAAAGTTGGAAAACATCCAAAGGGGAAATGAAGCCCTGGCATCTGTTTAGCAGAACCAACAGTTTGATCTCTCTCTTTAATTCACTATAGTTGACAGCAGAAATTAGCACATTCCACATAAGGATACTTTTCATTTTAGCTCTCCCATGTCCCTCTTGAGCTTAAAATATTGACAACCTTTTGAAAAAGAAAGAATGGTGGGGGAAGATAATGGGAAGACTTAGGGGATGGGCGAAATGGAGGGAGGGGTACACATGTGAGATCCTGGTATGAGGGGCAATGCGGAAGCCCTGGCATGTGGGATTAGCATGGGGGGATTAGATAGAGGAATCTCTGATGCAATAAATTTGGTCTTCAGAAGCAACAAAGCGAGTTACCTCCAACTGGCAGATAGATTCCAGCAGGGATCACATTCTTCAAATTCCCTCTGAATCTCAGGACTCATGGAAGTTTCCACAGACTGTCCAGGGTTGGTTCTTCTTCCTAGATTACACTCCAGGACTTGATTCCTAGCTAAAAGACTGCCTAAATCTACCCACAGAACAATGAGATTTGCAAGAAAAATGTTAGGTAGTTGAGGATGCATTTGATATGGCAAAATGGGTCATTCAGAAGCTGCATGGTGGTTTAAGAACTAGTGTGTCAATAGTGTGAGGAAAACATGCCTGTAAGCAGGAGAAAAAGACTACGGGAAAGACTAAGGCCACTAAAGGAACACCGGCCGTGAGATGTGCCAGGAAGAACTGCAACAGAACCAAGATTAACTGAGTAGCTGAAAAGACATGACTTTGCAGATGGTAACATGGGGCCCAGTTGGGAAACACACACACACACACACGTAATCCTTACTCACACAAGCCGCTCTATTGACGTCAATGGGGCTACTCACATGAATAAGACCTGCTCATGAGTGAGAATTTGTGAGAGTGCATCATAAATCAATGTGCTCATATGGATGCTGGATAAATCCGGCAGTGGAAGGGTAACCTCATCAAATGGATTTGGATGCAGGAGCTACCATTTCACTTGCTGTCCCATGGTGCATCTGATACAAGCTTATTCATCATCCACTGCAATCAGTTTAAGTCAATGGTTCTCAACCTTTTGTAGGTCGCGACACACTTGGTTACATATTGCGACCCTACAGGACATGCCAGTCCCCCCTCTCCAAGCCAAATCCAGCCATCTCCCCAGCTCTCTGCAACGCACTTACCACTGTGTGGCAACACTGTAATGTTTCCCTACACAGTGGTTGAAACCCAATGGTTTAAAAGTTATGCTTGAGGATGATGGGAAAACTTGGGAACTTGCTGGGGATTGTGAAAGTGATGGTTGAGCTCCACAGGCAAATAGCTAAGCTGTCCCTCTATCCTTGTTGGCTGAAGGTTTGAGGATCCTCCACCCTATCAGAAATGTTTTTGGCTAACTTGGCCACAAGCTGGAAATTGAGGCTGGGTAAATCAGTTCAAATTCAGACTCCTCTTTTCTGAATTTCATCCCATTATGCCTAGTTCTATCACCCAAATAGCTTAATCCAGTGGTTTTCAAACATTTTTCCTCAAGACCCAGTTGAAAAAAGTCCTTTATGTCTGCGACCCAGCAATTACGTCTTTGAGCAATGCATTTCAGTCTTTTGGTGGTGGCAACAGGCTATCCCTCGATCCAGTACCTGAGAGTCTGTGATTCAGTACTGGGTCCCAACCCGCGGTTTGCCAACCCCTGGCTTAATCTTCACTCTTGAGGGTTACACCTTCATATATTTGTTGTGTATTGTTACCTACACTCCATTTTATCTCTAGGTGGGTTGAAGATGTGTGGTTGCAAATCATTAAAAAGCAGGAAAGATCAGCCATTCATTGTAAACCCAGCTTAGCAAATGTAGATGGCGTAATCTAATGTCAATTTGTTTTCGGTCCCCATAATGATAAATGTGCCTTTTAATTATTGAAAGCCGTGAACAGATTCACAAACCATGGTAGT
The DNA here is from genome assembly GCA_007922175.1 of Pelusios castaneus. Lineage (NCBI taxonomy): Eukaryota > Metazoa > Chordata > Testudines > Pelomedusidae > Pelusios > Pelusios castaneus. The sequence goes on along the minus strand of ML685863.1, from coordinate 930,932 downwards.
GACAGGTTCTTGCATTCTGCTATTGGTCCGGACATGAGTAAATCTATCTGTGCCTACTGGAAGAGCTGATATTTTAATCTCTGATTTTAAATTGTATATCCCTGTGCAAATGATCAAGCTCATTAAAAAGTGTTTGCACGACATTTATGTTATGAGAAGAAACAAACAATAAAAGACGATAGAGGGCATATTAAAAGCCAGTGAAGATGACTCAATAGGTAGAGACTGCAACCATATGGGTTCCATATTCTAGAGCAGTTACCAAGTCAGGATACATGCAGCAAATGAAGGGGGCTGTCATTGAACGGAACTAATAGCTGTTTATTTCCTTCAAGCATCAGCAGTAAATCTCCACCCCAGAAGAAAATAATAAAGTAAGTGCCCTATCCCATGCAAAAGTGAGCAGTCCTTGGGGCAATGAACCAGAGAGGTTAAATAAACACAAATGACTTTTCCAGTGACTAAGCGGGTGATATTTATCCAACGCTGCAGGGCACACACCTGCCATTCAGACATCAAATGCATTTCTCCCCTCTCAGAAGTCAGCCTTGTTGCTTTCCACACAAACTATGGTATGGGGGCAAAAGAGCATTTTAGTGTCTGAAGAGGAGGTTGTGGTAGGAAAAGAAAAGGTGCACTTTGTGTAGAATTAAAGCCGGTCAAGAATTTTTCATCAACAAATGGCCAAATCTGAAAAGGAGAGAGACAGCCACACCCAGAATAACCTGGTGGAAGTAAGAAGACCCTGATCTGGAGCAAGAACTTGACCGTGGGTCTCCCAGCTCCCTGATGACCGTCCTAACCAGGAGGCTGTTGACTGCCCCAGGGTAGAAGTGATGTCTCTCAGGATTTGTCTACACTGCCCATGGAAATGAGCCTCCCAGCCTGAGACAATGGAGTTGGGCTGGCGGTGCATAGATAGCTGCACAGACAGTGCTCTGATATCACAACTTGAGCAGGGGCTCAGACTTTCAAGTCCCAGGCTTCATAGCCTGAGATGAATGTCAAGGCACTGTCTACATCGCTATTCTTAGAACATTAGCAAGCCTGAGTCTGTTGACTCTGGCTACAAGGCATGCTGCTGTGAGCTGTATAGACATACCCCTAGTATCTCCTGTTGACACTGTTCCACTTTTGTATGAGTAATTGAGTGAGAGAGAGAAACCTCTGGGTAGGGCACTCACTTGGCATGTAGGAAATACAGGGACTGGAATCTGGGTCACCTACATCCTAGGCGAGTGCCTGACTACCAGGTGATAGTTGGCAGGGGAAAGAGGAGAGTCACTTCTTCAAAATTTTCACAGGACTGAAAAACCATTTCCTGCCCAGCTCTCTATACAATAAATAAATAGGCCTGTGTCTCCGAGGAGACCTTTCCAAAGCTGATGTCACTGATATTCCATAAAGAGCACTAAGGCAAACTAGTCTAAATATTTAGGTGGGTGGTTAGTTTTTAAACAGAAAACATTAGGAAGACTGTGTCTTGGAAGTGAATTCCTTGTTAATTTCCTTCTGCTACACATGAGGCACCCATCAAACTAATAGCTGAGCATCTTTTAATAGATCTGTCTGCACAACACCCCCAGAACACAGGTCAGTGCTTTTATCCCTGTTATGTAGACAGGGAATCAAGACACAAAGACTAAATGATTTTCCTGAGGTGACACAGGAAGTCTGGGGGTTGAGCAGGGAATAGAACCCAGGTCTCTCAAGTGATGTTAGTGCTAGCCCCAGGTGAAAAAAGGTCAACTCCCAATGGGACCCTGGTGGAGGAAGGACTGAGTAAAATCCGGATAAAGAGTTCAGGATTTGGCTCACAGAACACAAGGTTCTCAGACTATTGACCTTCGATTTCGAAAGTGCTATGCACCGTATGGCATTTTATTAATAAAACAATAAAGTCACATGGGAAGAGTAAAGGTGCTCTGGCATTTGAAAGGTTACCCACTGCCTGTTTATCACATGGCTCATCACAAATAGGGTTATACAAGAAAGGGAAAAGAGATTACCCTAGACTCAGAGGGAAGGGCTCTTCTTGCAGATGGCTGAAGCAGGAAAGGCCTCCGGTGGGTCTTACTGCACAGTTCCAGTTGATTTGAAGTGATTCAGAGCTTTGTTTTTGGAAATCAAACAAGCCCTGAGAAAGAAATGGGGAGTGATCTGTAGCGGGGGGCTTTTAATTTTCCTGTAAGCTGGTTTGCAGCCAGGATAACAGCACTACTAAAACCCAGCTCTCCCTGGGATAGAAAGTAGCTAAGAATTGGCTCACAGCGCACTGCACTACAGGGCAGGTAGTGAATGGTGTGAGGAGGACTATGATCAAGGACACAGGGTAACAGGTCTATTATAAAAGTGCCTTGGGATTGTTAAGGGCACATACACAGCAGAGGACCTCCTTGAGAAGATCCTCATTCACACAATAATGGCTTATGTAGAGATATGTTTGTAGAATGTTGTGATTTAGAAACACTCCCTAGCATAGGATAGTGTTTTGTGAATTGGGAGACGTGCCCTACAGCAGATCTAACATGGCTGTTCCTAGCTGCACACCTGGGAATCACTCCTGTCTGTTATTAAAGTTCTAGTCCTCACTCATTCAATGGTGTGGTCTTTAATGAACCCTCAAGATCATTACAGCTTAGAATTTAGTTTTATATTGGACTTGAGAAAGAAGAGAAGACGGGCTGATGCTGCACTGGGTGGCAGGGGTCTAGGTATTTGAAGGTTTAGACCATAAGGCTATCACTCTCCAGCTGGGGGAAGTCTATGGCTCAGGAGGGAAAATCAAGACCCGTTACATTAAATGAACAATCCAAGCCGAAAATCTGTAGTAGGTTCGCACCGGTCCTTCTGCTGCTCTGTACCTCTGCCCCACAAACCACTTGTAGATCACAGCTTTGTACTCCCCCTAGTGCTCTTTATTCATAGGCTTTTTCCCCCACCACCAACTACTTACAAGTACAGTCCAGGTCAGGGGCCACACACTCTCAGCTCTTAACTCAGGGTTGCTCCCTTCTAACTAAGGTTTCACCTTTCCAGGCTGACTACTTGCCCCTATGAGGAGTCTTTGGCAAACATCCCTCCTTTGAGCACCTTCCCGTCAGCCTTTATAGGGCTAGCCTAATGAGTAACAGCTGCTCCCTGTTAGCCGAGTCCCTGCAGACTCACTCAGCTGGCTCCACTTCCCATTTAATTAGGGCTCCAGGGACAGAGGGTTGGCTTAACCTTCAGTCCTCAGCCAGCACCCTGTCCCAATTAAACTCTCCCCCAAACCATGCTCTCTGGGTCAAGCTGCACTGCTCTTTTGTTTGATGGTCTAAACACATCATTCGTTTTCTAAAAAGCCATCTCTTCTTTCCTCTCCCCCAGCTCTGGAATTCACTGTGCAGTAGATACGTGTGTGTACGTTCGTACATGTGTGCATGTGCATACACACTCTTGACCACTTCCCTTCACAGCAGCTGGATTCGATTCTATCAAATAATCCTATGCAGGGGAAATCGCCGCTGGCATAGCTGCCTCCTACACCAGCTACCCCTTTCGCTCATAAATGAAGGGAAGAGACAGAACAGGAAGAGACAAGATAGACCAGTGGTTTTCAAACTTAGGGTCGGGACCAAGTACTGGGTCGCAGACCCTCAGGCACTGCGTCGCGGCACCTTCTGCTGCTGCTGCCAAAAGACTGGAATGCATTGCTCAAAGTGTAGTTCTTGGGTCGCAGGCATAAATGATTTTTTTCAATTGGGTCCCTAGAAAAAAAGTTTGAAAACCACCGAGATAGAGCAAAGTGCCATTAGGCCAGATCTTCCACAGATGTATAATGCTGCCCCCGGCTGCTGTAACCTCCACCAAGGCCAGGTCTCTGAAGATCAAGGTGCTGCAACTGGCAGGCTGTGGCCATCATGCTACGCCATCCAGTTGAGCACAGATGTAGTGGAGAATTAGGGCTTATGCATTTAGAGCAATCTACTTTCTCAGGAACTCTTTGAGTGAACAGTCATCAACTTCAACACAGAAGCAGCATAACATTGGACACTAACTACAGCTGAAACCGCCATCAGCCAGGTGGCATGTAAAAATGTAACACTTGTACAACAGCTGCGGTGTAGAGAATATCCCAACTTTACAGAGACATACTAAAAGATAAATAAGAAGTCCTGCGGCACTTTTAAAGACTAACAAATTAATTTATTGCATGAGCTTTTGTGGGCACAATCCCACTGAATCAGACGCACGAAATGGAAACGGTAATATGTTAGCTGTATATATACATACATAGAAGGGTGGATCACAAGGTCAATTCAAACAGTTCCAGAGGGATAGACTGCTAGCCTATCTCAGCAAAACAAATGAGTATTTTGATGTAGACAGTGTGGAAGAGGGCCCTGTAACAGCAATAGCTGAGAAGGCGAGAATGTAAATAGAGGGGAAATTACCTTTTGTAATGAGTTAGCCATTACAAATCCCTAGTCAGACCCAGGGTGAAGGTGTCTAGTTTGCATATGAATTCCAGCTCTGCAGTTTCAAGTTGGAGTTTGTTTTCAAAGGTTTTTTTTTCCTGAAGTACTGTAACTAACATGTTTGTTACAGAATGTCCAGGTAGATTGAAATGTTCCCCTACTGGGTTTGTATGTTAACATTTTTTATGTCTGATTTGTATCCATTTAATTCTCTGGGCAGAGACAGTCCAGTTTGGCCAGTGTATATGGCAATGGGGCATTGTTGGCTCATGATGGCATATATCACATTATATGGAATGGCTGATGAAATGACTGATTTGGTTAGGTCCCATGATGGTGTCCCAGGGCTTGAAAGAGTGAGTGATCATCTTCCAGGATACGTTGTAGATCCTTGATGATGTGCTGGAGAAGTTTTATCGAGGGGATTATAGGTGACCAATGGCATTCTGTTGGTTTCCTTGTTGGGCCTGTCCTATAGTAGGTGACTTCCAGGTACTCATCTGGCTCTGTCAATCTGTTTCTTCATTTCCCCATGTGGATATTGTAGTTTTAAGACCGCTTGATAGAGATCCTAAATGTGTTTGTCTCTGTCTGAAAGATGTTCTCAGCCCAATTTAGAGAGCAAATTATGTGAATGCACTGCCCTCTTGCGAGCAACTAGGAATAAACAACCCAAAATTACGTTTTGTGGAACATTTTCCATATATGCTGCTGCAGCATTTAAGAAAGCATTGGCAATTTGCTTGACTTCCCCTCCTGAAGGTCCAGTAGGCCTTGGAGATTCTGTAACACCAGAATTCCCTCAGGAAGGTGGGATAACAAAATGTATCAAAGACCCAAAAGAAACTACAAGATTAAAATTACAAGTTTTAGCAAAAAGTGTTGGAAGAAAATGAGATTCTCTTAAATACTCAAAGGAGGGGTTTAGCCTTCTTTACAGTAGTGCTGAAATAAGGCATGGATCACTCACTGAGAACATGCAACAAATCAGAACCAGAGCCAAGAAATAGAACCCAAATCTTCTGTCTTCCAGGCCCATGCTCTAAATATTAGACCACACTTTCTGCATGGGTTGTTATTCTGTTTCTTTGGTTTTGAACAAAGGGAATTCATTATTCTAACCACTAAAAACAGTTGCACCAGTAACTAATAAAGTTAGGTTCCTTAGTCTGTATTCAGACAGCTGGTCTAATTTTTCAATGTGCTTTGAACTGAACGGGAGCTTGAGTGCTCCACACTTTTGAAAATGAGACAACTTTTTTTTTAGGAGTCTAATTTTAGGCATCCAGCTTTTAAATCTTAGCTCAAACCTTCCCTAGCAGCCTTGCATGAGAAAATAGTATGTATGAAAATACAGACTTTGTATAAATTCTTTTTTGGTAAATTTTTTTTAAAAAATATATTTAATCTTAAAATTAATTTTTCTTCATCAATGGGAAATTACCAAAGATAAGCTGTTTGATTTATGGGCCAGTTCCAAAAATAAAAATATTATTGTAAGTTGTCTTGTTTGAATGACAACTCTGGCCATAAATTGTCCAATTGATTTTTAATTATACTTAATGATGAGTGTTTACTGGCAAGTTATTGAAAAGAACCCTAGCAATCAGCTAGGATTTATAGGATTTTTCTGTCAGACTTTCCAGAAACCAGTAACGTAATATCTTCTCAGGAACTTTACCCTCAGATAAAATCTTGATAGCTTCATCAAAAGTGGTCTCGGGCTCTGGAATTTTTATATATTTATTTATTTGGTGGGAAGGAGGAGTAGGGTTGTCAACCCTCCATGACTGTCCTAGAATCTCCAGAAATTAAAGACTAATCGTTAATTAAAGATTGTGTCACGATATGAAACCTCCAGGAATACCTCTAACCAAAACTGGCAACCCTAGTAGGAGGGGATGGTCACAGACTTTGTCTCTGTTGTATTCCCAGCAAATACTTTTAAAATTGCAGGGTTAAGGGGAGGGCTTTTCCAAGTTAATGTAAGATAATGATGACTGCATTCAAATCTGACTGGGCCAAGTTGCACAGCCTCACACCTCATTTGTCCAAATCAAGCTAGGCCTTGAGAAGGGAAAGTCAAGATATCAATAAACAGGCTGCCTTTGACCAGTCTCCCTGCATCTGAAGGAGGCCCACTAGTGACAAGAGCTGTTAAGAACATGATCATCTGGCTCCTTGGCCACAGTCCCTGCTCCTATTCTACTAAAATCTAGAAGATGGAGAGCTGAAGAGTTTGTGATCACCCCCCTGGTTATCTTAAGAATCTTATTTTACCTTTCCTCTTCCCCGCCCCCCATTTTTGTCTTTTGTTTTTATAAGCTGGCTGAACTTTTTTATGTTCTTTACCTTTAGGGCATGAAGTTGGGTGTGTATCCACATGTGTAGGAGCGCTCATAAAGTAAACAGTGCCAATGCCAGAAAGAAAGTTTCCCAGGCTTAAATTGCCCCAAAGATTGCCTTATCAAAATATTCATTAAGGCGTGTTTGCTATTCTGTTTAAAAGTTACAAAAGTTGTCAAACTTCTGCTTATTAGCTGCGTTTTGTTAAAATCTGGATTTGAACATTTGTTTGAGGGGGAGATGAAGAAGGTTAGCTCCCACACAAGAACTGAAATCTAAAGAGGAAGCTTTATAATTGGCTTTAAGGGTGTCGTTCAGACATCACATAATTTCGTTCAGCGTTTTAACCCCCTTTGTTTTACAGGTTGGATTGACTACCTTAAAAATTCTTTAACTGGAGTTTCTAGTCCAATGGACAGCCACCTCCTGAGAACTCTTATAAATTCTAAAGTTTGTTTACTTTCTTTTTATTAACCTGAAGATGTAACTAATTTGATTTTTTAATTCCAAGCCAGTATTGAGACTAACTTGCTGATTTATTGATTTGATTCTGATTTGATCTTTCTATTGCTTTAGTCTTAGGTTAGTTTAATACCATTAAAAGCTTTGGGGAGGTGTTTTAGAAAACTCTACGGCTTCTGGCGATTTGCCATCTCAGTCAGTCGTGTCGAAGTACACATGCTGCTGGAGTGACTAGCCAGCTACTGTGCTTTTAATACAACTTTCGATGCTGCTGTTTCTCAGCATCGTTCTTCCAGAGGTACAGGATGCAGCTGCATGCTTGGACTGGTGTAACCCTTGAATTGTATAGAGCTGACCCTGATTTTCACTGAGGTAGGTCAGAGCAGACTCAGAACCAGCATTTCTACTGTTCATTATCTACCTCTTTTGCCTTTTTCCAGTTTTATTCAGAGATTTTCTATCCCTCCTCACCCCTTGGAAGCTTGAAATCATCCTCATCCTCATCCGTGATGTCAGTAGTCCATTCTGGGTCACAGCCCAATCCTGAAAGTTGAGTACCAAGTTGGGTTCTCTTGTGAGATGCTGAATATCCTCATCAGTGGGAATGGACCTTGCAGGATCAGGCCCTTACTTAATAAAACTGCATTGTTTAACCGCTAGAGGGAGCACGAATGCATGAAATGGTTTTAGTCTTTGTCCTACGCACACAAACCAAATGTGGCTATTATTTTATAGGAGGTTTACAGGTTTGGCTAAGGTTACACAGGAAATCTGTGTCAGAAATTAGAACAGAATTCAGGTCCCTCACCTCCCGGCTCTGTTTTAACTGCATTGTATTCTTCTCCTAGTCTTGGCTGAGGTGTTTAAGTCTCAAATTTAATATATGACTTAGGAGAGCTCTTTTTCTGAAGATCTACTGAAAACAATGAAGCTAGAAGATTCTATGATCTTGATACTGGAATGACTGGGGAAATGACAATGAAAAACATGCCCCAAATATGCCAGAACTATGCCTTGCAACACAGTGAGGCGGAATAGTGAAATCTAAAATTAATGTGTATCTAAATTTGCTTCCTATAACATCTACATAATTTGCTGCCTATATCATCTACATTTTTTGCATCTAACTTCCTTTAAATTTGCATATCTGCATACAAAATATGCAGCTTTCCCTGACATTGAAAGCAATAGCAGTATGTGAAAATTAGGTGTTTCAAACAAGAAATGCCAAAGAAAAGGACAGGGTGTTAAATTATACATTAGAAGGTTTGGAACAAATAAATCCTTTATCGTATTTTTTTTAGTTCTTGTGAAGTGTGTCAGGTTGGCAGAAGGAAAAGAAAGTGCTCCGTTTAAATGCTCTGCAGATTAGACAGCAGCGGGAGTTCTCCCATGCTGATTGACCCTGAACTCTGACCTGGACGGATCTGGTCTCCACTTCCAGTTAATCCTCTCGCCCTTGGAGCACCAGTTGTGGATCTGTGTTGTAGAAGCTACTTAATTAGGGCATGAAGAGAGGTCACTGGCCTTTCAAACAACCCTTTATTAGACTGTCAGATGAAGATGATAACTTCTGGTGGCGAACGACATGAACCAGGGAACCATACGCGAAAAGCTCTGTGCACATGTACCATCACTGGTCCTCAGAACATTAACGTATGGCAGTTCTCATGTTCTTTCTGTTCCTTCCAGAGCAGTGTCCTCAAAGGCCCAGGTCAGCATCAGTGCCCCATTATGCATTAGGTAGTACAGACACTTAGGAAGACATGATCCTTTCCCTAAAGAATTTACATCCTAAAAAACTCCGTGCCCGATGACAGTATATGTTTTACCCAAGCTGCTGTATTACCTATGCATCCTTGCATTTCAGATTGATACAATCATTACATGCATTTTTCTTCAGCTACCGCAGCCTGCTGTTCAGTAGCTCAGGGAGCAAATACTCTTTTAGGAAGCAGCTCCCTTGTTCTTCAGGACCTCAGCTTTCACTGGGGAAAGGAGCAAATGCTAAGTGCTAGGTTCTCTACCATGCCCAAGCTCAGTGAGAGCATAAAGAAACTGCAAGGAGTTGGTTGGTGGCTCACCTATCCCACATTGGCTGGCCTGGTTGTAAATTAGACTGTTAGAGCAGTCACTGGAGGAGAGGCACAGTAGAGTTTCCCCTACTCCAGACACAGGGGAAATGCAGCTGGTGCCGGAAGGGGATGGTGTATTTTCTGACAGTTTTACTCTAACTGAGAGTTTCCTCTCAGAATTCTCTGCTGGCCACAATACAGCTACTTAGCACTGTCTGTACCATTTGAGCACCCATACCAACCTGGAGAATCCAGCCCTAATCCTTTAGCCTATAGAGTTGCAAATAAATTTGATCTGTGTGTAACTGATGCAGTAACATCTTGCAGCCTCATCTCGTTAGGGTCTCGCTAAAGGCCAGGAATGGTCATTTAAACCTCAACATCATTAACTATTTCACTGCTGACTGAAGGGCAGGAAACAAGAGGAAAGAATGTATTATGAAACTCTACCTAGTGTACTGAGAATGATGTCTCACTTCAGGCCCACATGCGGGTGGAGCTTGTGCTTGTGAATAAAGCCCCTTCTGAGAGCACCACCTTCTCCCAGACTGGCTATTAAAGCCAGCAAATCACCATGGGGTAGTCAAAGACCCCAGCCAATCCAGGAAACTATTCAAGCCTCACCATGGGAGAGAAGAGCCCACGTTGCCGACTGGATCTGAGAGTGCATATCTGAGTCCCACTACATGGGAGCTAATCCCCAGGAGGTCAACAGAATGATCCTATTTTCCAAATCTGCATCATCTTCTGTGTGTCCAATCCAGTGAAGTTCATGAGGGAAGAGCGCTGATAAGCACCACTATGTTTGCTTCAATTTGATCCATGGCCATCAGCTTTATGCTTCCTTGAATTTATCAAAGTTTTATACTCTGAGCTTTCTCCATCCGATCCCATTCATTTCCATTGCTTCTGGAGGACTACAGAGATATAGATTTTGCTTCCTCTCTCTCTTGCTCATTGGAAGGTATAAATCCCCCTATCCCAATGGATTAATTTGAGTATTCTTAGTGAATTTTAATAAACATTTCAATTGCCTTTTGAAAATATCTATGTCGCATTCACCACCAGGGCCGTCCTTGGGGGGGCGAACGGGGCGATGGCCCGGGCCCCGCGGTTAATAATATAAGAAAATAAAGAGGCCTAGAGAAGTAGTAACAATGAATTGAAGTGAGTGGTACAAGGTTGTTGTGTATAGGGTTCTTGGGTTGGAACCTGGAGTCCTTGGTAGTCCTGGGCACATCGCTTACCCTGCCCCCCCGCAAAGTGGTATAAAATTCAAGCTGGGTACAAGGCTAATCAAGAAGCTCAATCCAAGGGCTGAATTTAAAGGCCCAGAGCCAAAGATGAAGACCCTTGTGAGGGCAGATAGACAATTTGTTAGACTCTTCGCAACCCTGGAAAGAGTTCTTTTTGATGGTGTGACCGGACCAGAGGGCTGAGTCACTGAAGGCCCGCCAAGTAAGGCTGACAACCTACAAGGGATTCCAGCTGGAAGAAGTCTACAGAACTACATGCAACAGCAAGAGGTGCTCAAGAAAGGAATGTCCTTTGTATTTTACCTGAACACCTAGGAAGGGACTGCTCATCAAACAGAGGGCAAACAGCATATACAATTGTATGAACGATGCAGCAACTTTCTTAGGCTATGATTACACTTTGTTAATTTAAGTTGACTTAGCTAAGTCAACAAAGTTGACTTTAAGTCGACTTTGTTAAGTCGACTTAGCATGCCCACACTTAAATTTTAAGTCGACTTTGAGGGGACCCTACAAAATCAACCTAGAGTGTCCACACTGGCCAAGTGCCAGGGGGCTCAGCCTTTGCCCCATTGTACCTTGGTACAATGGGGCAAAGGGGGACAGGGACCCTGGCAGGGAATAAGGGCAGGGTGGCCAGGGCTCTGCCCTGCCCTTTGGGGGGGCACGCCAGACTGTGGCTGTGCCAGCCACCCTGGCAGGGAGGGCAGTGGGGAAGCCCTGGAGTCCCCTAAGTCGACTTAGGGGTACTCCACGTCTACACTGGCTTAAGTCGACTTTAGAAAGTCGATTTAAGCAGAAAGTCGACTTAAAATGAGGTTTAGTAAAGTCGACTTAATTTTTCCTTAAGTTGACTTAAGGAAAGTGTAGTGTAGACGCAGAGTAAATTAAGTCGACTTAAGCAAGCTTAAATTGACTTAATTTACAAGTGTAGACGCACCCATAGAGCAGAGAGGGAATATAGATCCTCCATGTTGTAAAGGACTTACTTTCCCTTTCATTATCATCCACTCAGGAAATAAAATGGACTGTCAACATCTTTGTTACACAAAGGTAAGATAAGATTGCCCTCCCTGCAGTTCCAATACAAAGCACCTGAGCACAAATACAGAAGTGATGGATGTATTCATTGCAAACATAAGATTGTAGCCAGGAGATAGAAGGTTAAAATGTCCTGCCCAAGTAATTGAATTCCTGGTTGTTGATGTCCTCCAGCAGTTATGATCATGGATCAAGACTATGTAGCTGGCACTTGTTCCTGTTGAGTTTGAAATGTAATTTTAAACACATAGTGGGAACCTCATGCCATGAGGCATCCTTAGAGAGAACAAATTGCTGGGCACATACACTCTGCAAATTACTGCTGCCTGCTTTTTCTCTTACTGATTTTTGTCAACCACATGAATGCATCATATTTTAATTTTGCTAAATACTTATAGGCGGGACATTTACTGAGTCATGTATCTTCTTCTAAATGAAAACTCTCAATCATCCAAAGATCCCAAGCAATATCAACATCATATTGTGATAAATGTGGGGCTGCATAGTCCATCTTACTGCACATCAGGTAACTCAGAGCAGCAATGAGGATTGAACTCAAGTCCTCCTGTCCTGAGAACACAGGCCTTTATGACACGCTAAAGGAGAATCTTCCATTAGCAGCATGGGGACTATGAAACACAGATTAGAATTCTGATTCTGTGCATACACACTGCCTAACTCATTCCAATATAGAAAGTTAAGCAACATCTTTTCAAAAGATCTGAAGGTAAAATTTTGGGATGGTATTTACTCGACACTCCAACATATATTTGATGCAACTTCAAACACTGCCATGTCAAAGCAAGCAATGGCTCAGAGAGCAGCAAATAACTTCATTTTAAAATAACTTTTTAGGCTTGCACTCCTGGAAATTCTGACAACTCTCTATCCCTTACAGTTCACTGGCAAAGCCAACGTCACACCCATTAGAGCAGCACTGTACCCTTGAAAATAAGAGACCAACATTGCAACCTCTGTCTTTCTCTTGTAAAGCAGAGGAAGAACATGCTTTAACAATAGCAAATATTGTACATTCAACAATTTACTCTTAGACCAAGACGGACACTATAACACAACTCAACCTAAAAGGGTTCTCATTCCATAGCATGCACTTGGTCTTATTTTTGCAGAGTCACTGAAAACATGATGGGCATCTTATGAGAGGATTATATTTCTCCCTCCAACCCATCCCATGTGTTTTAGCAACTGTGTTACCATCTACACTTAGGATTCCATGGCAGCAATCACAGCAATATCTCTGGACATAATTATGCTGTAACTAACAGCATTGGAGGGATACATTTACCTCATGGTCACCCCACAATGTTTCCAACAGACCCATCTTGGGAAGTAGAGGAGGGGGGGTCAAATTCTGTATTAATCATGCTCCCAAATGATTCTGTAGGCTTGCTAAAAGCCAGCGTTAATGATTCAGAATTGTGGTCAACACGTGGTTCACACCTGTTTACACTATCAGACCAAACTGTGTTAATGTCAAAGGACCACCATGTTATAACCAGGACACAGTGGATTTCTCTCTGATATACAATTGCAGTCCTAGGATTGATTATTGTGTCTCCCCCTCATCCTCTCTTAATCAGCAAAACCGTTGCTATGATTACACCTCAATGCATCAGTCACCTGCTGTACTGTACCTGCTGGTGCAGATAAATGGCTTAGCATGAAGCACTGCTATTTTCTAATCAAAACGATCGCATTATTTCTGCTCAGACCAGATCTGATAATCCAAGAGCTCTTTTGAGCAAAATGTTTTCTTTGTAGATGCAGTGTTGACGCAGAGTGTACAATGGTCCTCCATACATCTCACAGAGATTAGACAAACTCCACAGAGCTCTGCGGAGCAGCAAAGCTACATTGTATAGGGTATAGTGTTCTGTTTAAGGGCCTGTAATTAATAGTCCTTATAAAATAGATTTAGCGCTTGCTGATCATCTGAAAGCACTCTTCAAGTATTACTTGACTAAGCCCTGTGAGGTAGATATTGTGGGTATTTCTTGCATTTTACAGAGGGGAAACAGAGCATGAGAAACTAAAGTTAACATTTTCAGAAGTGGCCTCTGATTTTGCATGTTTTGATGTTTTGGGTGCCAACTTTAGACATTCAAGGGTTGGTGTGCAGAGGTGCTAACATTCACAGCTGCCACTGCTTTCAGTGGGAAATAGAGGTGGTTCAGCCCTTCAGAAAAAATCAAGCCCTGCGTGTCTCAAGTTGAGCAGCCAAAAAACTGTGGCCGCTTTTGAGGACGTTGGCCTTAGTGACCTGCCTGAGGTCTCTCATTAATTCAGTAACAAGTCTCCTCACTCCTAGGCCCATGATGTTTCTTCTAGATATTGGTGTGCAGAGACTTCTGTCCTCTTGGAAAACAATAGGTTGTATAAAAACATCAGCCAAATAACAGGTGGCATTTACCACTCTTACAAACAATGGAGATAGGGAATTGGAGAGTTTGTTAATTGATGAGTGAGTCTATGCTCCAGATAGGTCATGTCGAATTTTTATTCAGAACTGTTGCTAAATATAACTACTTGAAGGGTTGCTCCAAAGAGGAGGGAGCTAGGCTGTTCTCGAGGGTAACAGAGGACAGAACAAGGAGCAATGGTTTCAAATTACAGCTGGGGAGGTCAAGGTTGGATATTAGGAAAAACTTTCTCACTAGGAGGGTGGTGAAGCATTGGAATGGGCTATCTAGGGAGGTGGTAGAATCTTCATCTTTGGAGATTTTTAAGGCTCGGTTAGACAAAACTCTGGCTGGGATAATTTAGGGGGAGTGGTCCTGCTTTTTAGCAGGGGGTTGGACTAGATGACCTCGTGAGGTCCCTTCCAACCCTATTATTCTATAACAAGCTAAAATAGCAGACCCCAATAATCTGTCATCAGGAATCCATAATTTTCTCATCTCTTGCCATCATTGTAGTGGGCCTGGACACTGAAATGACTGGGTCCAATCTCATACCTGAGGTATCCGACTGAAGTCTGGAGTTTTATAACTGGGATTAATCTGTATCATTGAGAGCAGCCTGGACTGTACCTTGCAATTCTTAGATCATGGAAAGGCACAGTCACTTGAGTGAGGTTAAAAGGTTACTCATGCAGAGATGCAGTCAAATTCTGCACCCAATTTCACTCCGAGACATCCTGGTTAATTCATTGGGGCCACAAGACATTAAAGTCAGTGCGGATTGTGTTCCATAAGCAGAAGTAGTAATGTTTAAACATAAAGCAGTAAGAAGTACTACAGAATACTTAAACTGCTTTTGCAATGTGAGTTCTGTCATGTAGCATAGCTATATATAAAACGATAGCACATAATGTAAGAACATTGTGAACTACTGGGGTGGAGAAGGGAAGAATATCTGTTGAAACGATCAACCCCACTGGATGTTCCCTGCACCCACTTAACTACACACACAGATCACAGAATAAGTGCACAACTTCTTGGATTGCAGAAGGGAGAATGAAAGTAAGTGGACGTGCATACTGCCTAACACACTCTTCCTCACTCTGGCAGGCTTCCCTCCCTTCGTGCTCAAAAGGAGACACTATATCTCAAGGCAACCTTGAAAGATGCCAGACCTTCAGACAGCACTTTCATTGGTTAAGAAGGGACCTGGTTTCAGTAGGCCCGTATTACATTTCCCATATCCAAATAGCAGCCATGTAGTGTCGGTCTAAACAAATTATTCAGACGAAGGAAAAACAATAACAAAAGAGAAATTCAAAGTCTCATGAGGGAGTCTATGCAGGTCTCTTCTTTCCAAGATGCATCCAAAGCAAAACACAAAGTGGAAGCTGACTAGCAGACAGCCTTGTAGAAATGAAATGGTGCAGTGCACAGAAAAGCAACTAGCTCAGAGCAACATAGTTACACACCCATCACACCCCAAAGGGAATTAGAATCCTGAGAAATGTAAGTGGGCAAGAAGTAGTCAGCATCATGCACCACTGGCCTAATTCACCTCTGTTACCCCATTTTATGCTGGAGTAACTCCATTGGAATAATGCCGTCCTTTCACATTTTGAACTCTGTTGTTTTAAGAATAATACTCCACTGATACATTAGCAAAGACCAGTGGTGAATGCAGATCACGCAGCTCATCAAAATGCAGCTAAGGAAACAATTTAAAGCTGTGTGGTTCGAACACCAATATAATCACCAACTATAGCGAAGGAAAAAAGCGGAAGAAGATTGTATTATACTGTAGCAGCATCTCCAACTCTGCTGGAGTGAAATCTGTCATCGCTGCTTTTAATAATCCTTGAAGCAAAATGTTCTATTTTTTTTTAAATCGTTCTTTAGTTTTAGAATTAAGTCATTGTTAATTTTTCCTTCAGCCTGTTCTGCTTTGTGGTGATCTTGCTTTGTGTCCTAGAGCTTGTCTAGACTTGAATTGCGGTAGATGTACCAGTGTAGCTCGCTGCTGAGATGGGTCCTCTTCTCTGTGTAAGTAGCCCACCTCCCCGAGAAGCATTAGCTAGCTCAATGGAAGATTTCTTCTGCCAACCTGGCACTGTCTATGCAGGGTCAGCTTACCTATGTTGCTCGGGGTTGTGGATTTTTTTATACCCCTCAGTGACACAGCTGATTTTCTAGTGGAAACTATCCCTTAGAAAGTCTGATTTCCTATTTGGGCGTACATTCCCTATTGAAATTTCTCCAGGGAGATATACAGTTTTGCATCTCCAAAGCACAGTCTATCTAGATACCTTTGAAACCTATATGGCCCCTATCACCCCAATATTTGAGCACCTCACAATCTTTAATGTATTTAAAAGCACAACCACGCTGTGAGGTGGGTACGTGCTATTATCCCCATTTTACAGATAGGGAGCTAAGGCACAGAGGCTATGTCTACACTTGGCCAAATAACTTAGCATGTCTACACTCAAAAATTAAGTCGACTTAAAGGGGACCCTGACATATCGACTTAGAGCGTCCACACTGGATGCCTAAGTTGACTTGTAGGGGCTAGGTGGACCTGGAACTGGTCCACAGTGGCAGGGCAGGCACCCCATGCCAAGTGCCAGGGGGCTCAGCCTTTGACCCATTGTACCTGGGTACAATGGGGGCTGAGCAGGACAGGGACACTGGCAGGGCATAGGAGCGGGGTGGGCAGGGCTGTGTTCTGCTCTGTGGGGGGGCACGCCAGGCTCTGCCTGTGCCAGCCATCCTGGCAGGGAGGGCAGTGGGGGAGCCCTGAAGCCCTATAAGTCAACTTAAAGTCGACTTAGGGCTAATCTGCATCTACACTGGCAAAGTCGACTTAATAAAGTTGACTTAGCCAGTAACATCGACTTTATACTAGGTTTTATAAAGTCGACTTTAATTTTCCTTAAATTGACTTAAGCTGCTGCATCTGCATCTGCCTCAGTTGGCAGCAGGTGGCTTGGAGCTGGGGCCAGCAGTGGCAGGGAGCTGGGGCTGATGGCAGGGAGCTAGGGCGATGGGCAGCTGGGGCCACAGAGGAGGGGACTGGAGCCATAGGGGGATTGGGCCAGCAGTGGGAGGAGGGCTGAAGCCACAGAGAGGAGCTGGGACCACAGGGGAGCCACGGTGGCCCCCACAGCCCTATAGGGGGCCCCTCAATGGGCCTTTGCCTGGGGCCCCCAAACACCAAAGGCTGCCAGCGTGCTGTAGTTTAAGCCCCAGTGTAGACAGTGGTAGGGCAATAGAAAAACTTCTGTTGCCTTAGCTACTGCCCCTCACAGGGGTGGATTTACTACAGTGATGGAAGAACCTTTTCCATTGGCACTTCAGCGTTGCGGACATGTCACTGTAGCACTTCTAGTGCAGAGACAGCCCAAGATCATAAAGGAAACCTATGGCAGAACAGGAATTTGGAGACTCAGTTCACTATACAGGCTACTGCCCTAACCACTGGACCATCCTTACCCTCTGCCTTCATCACCATGCAGGCTTCTGCTTTCCTGAGCAGTAGAGATTGCCACTTGGAAAATAAACTACTAACCATGCACACAGTTTGTGGCACTGATTACAATCTTTTTCACAGTACTTCAGCTTGCTGGTTAGGGCGTAGAGTTACAACAGAAGATTCAGCCAGAAATCTTGCAAATAGAAAACCCCCTAACTTTAAAAGTGCCACAGGACTCTGTTGTCTTTCTACAATAGACTAACACGGCTACCCCTTTGGAATAAAATAATGCTAATACTTCAGACTTGTGTAGACCAGTGGTTCTCAACCTTTTGCAGGTCGTGACACACTTGGTTGCATATTGTGATCCCACAGGACACACCAGCCCACCCCTCCCCAAGCAAAATCCAGCCACTTCCCAGCTCTCCGTGACATGCTTACCACTGGGTGGTGACACATTACTGTGTCTCGACACAGTCGTTAAGAACAGTGGTAGACTGAAAAGTGTTCTACAAGGGTAGCTTAATATCACACAAACTATATTATGTGAGAAAATAATGACTTTTTGTTTACAATCTAACAGACAAGAAAGGCATGTCTACATGGGAACACTCCGGAAAGTTAAACTGAATTAAGTAAAGGTGTGAGGTTAATGTGTATCATGTGATGCACATTAAACTCCCATATAGGTGCTTTCATTCACAAGTAAGGAGATTTTGTGCACTTCAGCTGCAGCTTTAATTATTATTTTGCGCATTATCATTGCACCTAGGAGCCCTAGCCATAGACCAGGACCTCATGGGGCTAGGCACGGTACAAGACTACAAAAAGAAGACCAGCAGAGAAATACAAGAAAACAATGACACAGTATTGGTCAACATGAGAGAGCAGTTTCAGCACATCAGCAGCCTAGCCCGTCAAGAGTTCTGTAGGCATAACAGAAAAGTCTTGAGGAGCAGCTTGGAGGAGGATAATGAAGTAACTTTAAGGGAAACTCTTCCAAAGCTGAGGCACAGCATAGAAGAAAGCACAAAGGTCTGTGATGCCAATAGACCAGGAACCAGTTCATGCCATGAGTCGCATATCTCAGCTGAACACTGAGAAGTAGCTGGAATCAGTCTGGATCAGCTGTTAAAAAGGGTATTAAAATGCTAAGGACGTGTTTAGACTACACTGAATACTTGTGAGTTCCTTCATGCATTAATCTCAGTTGTAACATCTGGATCCCATCTCGTAAGGTAGTATTTGAGCAGTTTTATTTTGAGCCTCTGTGACTACGTAAGTCACCAGACAGGAGAGAGACCATTACTGTGACAGGCTGATCTTCAGCAGAAGATGTTAGCTCTGCTCAAAAGGAAAGGTCCACTGATACTAGAAAGACTACTGTGGGATGTTGCAACTGGAACCTCCCTATCTACCATCAACAAGAGGACAAAAGGCTTTTGTTGCTCTGCTCTCCTCCATATGAAGATGAGTCATGCAAGTGGACTCCTCCCATCAACTGCAGATCAGAGCACATGGCAGGAGGGAAATAAAACCCCTAACATGGAGTATCTGATTATGTTACTTGGACCCTGCAGAGCAAAGTGTTTCTAGGCATAAGTAAGAGATCCCCAGCTGCTTAGCATGGGGTACCCTAAAGGACATAGAGACTGCTGATTATAGATGCTTCTATTTTCCTTAGAAACATAAATGAGTTACAACATTAACCTGTTTTAAGCTTATAAGTAACTCATTTCCTTTTCCTATTTAATAAATCATATGTAGTTTTATTATAGTATTAACTACATGCATTGTGTTTGGTGTGAGATCTGAGGTGCAATTGGGCTTGGGGGTACATGAGTGGTATGTCACAGACTCCCAGCGCAGGCAGACAGGCTTGCACTAGTTCTGTTCAAGCTAGCGCACTGAAATAGCAGTGTGATTATTGTGACGTGGGCAGCAATTCATGCTCGCTGGCTGAGCCTAGCTCCACCTGGCCCCATGGCTCCAAGCTCAGATGACAATCAAAGCTGCTGCCCATGCTCCAATGACTATGCCGCTATTTTTAGCACACTAGCTTGGATGTGTATATCTACCTGAGCTGGGAGGCATGCTAAGAAGCAATGTAGATATGTCTTCAATGCCTCAGTTCACCCACCAGTAAAATATAATGGACGGTTGTCAGACTTGATATTTGCAACATGCTTTGAAACCATCACATGAAAGGGTTAACCAGGGCAGAGTATTTTTATTATGCCCTTTATAAGACAACAAGGATAGCATTACAGTGGCTATTTTCATCCGGGGAGGGAAATATTTACAGATACGCTGGGAGAGAAAGTGCTGTAAAGTGCCTTTTCCTCCACAAACCATATGCTGTTAAGATACAATAGTGACTCTTTCACAGTGAAGTCGTAAGAGATCTCAAAACTATGTAACTATTGTGGGTGCTTCATTAATACATATTACCCTAAATATATTATTACTAGTTAATATGTCTGAATACTTAACAGCTACAAGCACATTTTATAAATCCACTTAATTACCGTGTGGTATGTATAGTATAGCGCAGTAGATACTGGATTACTGACTTGTCATCCTTATTTCAATTGATGAGAAAATCGCAGAGTTGCTAATATGATGATTAAAATGATTTCTAAGTAAGATCGGAGGAGGAAGTCAGTCATTTCCTCCCGCACTGTCACTCCTCAGCAGCCAAAGTATGAGTGGAGACGGGTTGCTGTGGTAACACAAACCCCACGCTAATTGCGGTCTCTTCTGTTGGGTGTGCTTGGAAACAGAAATGATGGGAAAGGGTTGTGCGGTTTTTTAAAATAAACCTGGTATAGAAACTGCAGCAGTGATACAATATAAATAAGAGCCATGTAATACAACTAATGCAGAAACATGCTTACTGTATCCATCGTCAATTGCACTTAAACTAATATAGCTAGTAAACAAAATAAACAAACCCCCCACCCAAACTTACCACCATTCAGAGACAAACGGACACATTTTTAAATGTATAATGGAGTTGGATAGATTTTACTTTGCACTATTTTAAACTGGGAGTTTTACACTGAAGGACAACATGCCCATAGTATTCAGTAATTCATCGCAATAGAAATGCAGTTCTGTTCCTAATACATGGAAACTGTGACAACCGTTAATTGACTGACACAAGATGAATAAAAACCAGAGTCAGCAATACAATGGAAATTAGCTCAAGCAACCACAGAGGGATTTATTAGTGGAGGCAGCCTACTAAAGTAAGACAGAATTGTACCCAGGTCTGTGGATATTTTGGGACAGTCTCTAAAGGAAGGAGGTTGATTAATAGCAGTGGTCATTTGAAATTCATATAGAGTAAATATGAATCTCCTGGCAGCTGAATTGCTTTTTGCAGAGATTCAGATGAATCTCAAGTTAAATAGGGAAAGCACATGGATCGCATGGTAACAACTCGGTGCTGCAGGAAATAGTACCAGTGATTCAGAAGGTGCTATTCTTTCCTCTGATTCAGTGCAGTATCAATGCCTCACGTTGCTGGAAGTTGTCATCTTTTGAATGAGACATTAAACTGGCATCTGATTACCTGTTGCCACTAAAGTGAGTTACATGGACTGAATTCTGGGGACAGAATTTGGCCCAATATACTTTGCTATTTTCTTCCTACAGTTTCTTTTTCTGTTTTTCAGCAACTCTAATATTAATTTACATTTAGTGGCTCTGTTCTACACTGCAGCACTAACTGATGCCTGGAAGTCTTATGTAAGAAACTTCCTGGTCTCTACTGGGCCAAAGGTGATATTAAAGCAATTCCTTAATCAGTACTTGTAACTAGACCCAGCTTGAAAAAATTGGTTTTGAATTCCAATAAAACATTCTGGACATTTGACAGCTGTTTTGCCATCTCTACTGTAGGTATTAAATAGTTAAAAGCACCTGTGACATTCCCCTGCTGCTATCTGGTCTGGTGTGGCACTGGGCCTCCCCTATTGCCCACTCTTGGGCCCCAACTTACCCAGCTTCACTAGGTGGACCCCCAGTCCTGGGTCAGTCCACACCAGCCTCCTGCGTGCAATTAGTCCTAAGCAGTGGGTGTGCATTCTCCAGCCACTCAGGGGATGGTCCCCCAGCCAGCACCCCCAGCCCCAGAGGGAACTTCCATCCTGCAGTTGTCAGACTCTTCCCAGACACCTGTAGTCTCATGTACTCTGGGTTCATCTGTTTATCAAAGAAAGAGATATGCAACTTTTGCTCGCTCACTCTCTAAAATCCACACAGCTTTAGACAAAACAAACACTATTTTATTGATTAGAACTAATTTGAAATGAGTCTATAGCAAATCAGTGCACAATCGTTTAATAACGCAGTCAGGAGTTATTACAAACAAATAAAAGATAAATTGCAATCTAACCTAAGATCATTACGCTCAGCTCACCACTCACATTTGGCCATGATGGTTTCCAGCCTGTCTCTGCCCCCCTCCAGGCAGGGCCCAATCCTTCTTGTAGATGGAGATGTTTCAGGATGGAGATTCACTGGCAAAAAGCCTCTAACAGTTCCAAGTGTGTGTCCTTGTTTCTAAACAGCTGCTTGTCCTGGGGTCTGGTGATCTTTTCTCGCCTTGGCCGAAGCCCATAGTTAGCATAGAGTTTGTTGCTGTAGAGGACAGAATGAAGAGTATGTTATGAGCATTCAAAAGGAAACCCCTTGCATGACATATTTGGCATCAAACCATAAAATTACATTGCAACAATTTCAAATATTAATAATTCCAACAGAAGTGCATTTTCTTTGCAAGTGCGTGTACATTGAGTAACCTTACCTTAGATCATAGTTCCTCCAGCACTCCTGACAGACTGGGCAGCCTACCTCCTTCAGTAATTGGTGATTAGCTCATTATGGTACTTCCCAGGTGATTCCATCACATTCAGTATCTTCTCACGCTGTCTTCTGGCAGCTTTTCCTTGTGAACTCTCTCCTCCTTTGGGTACCCAATTCAATGCTTGCTTAGCACATCTTTCAAATAGTGCACATATTCCAACCACCTGAGATTTTTTTCTCTGATATTTTCTAACATGTCTTGCTCTATCAGCTCCCTTAATTTCACATTTGTTATTCTGCCTTTCAATGAAATGTGTAATGTATTCTTCCGCCATCTGCAGTGCACAGCCTTCAATCGCTGTTGGGCAAGTCTCCATTCTATACTGCGCTTGCTCCCACATGGTATAATCTAACCTTTACTTTGGGATGGAGATCTCTGTTTGACCACTTGTTGTTCATTTTTTCAAAAGTAGTGTTTTGCTTTTCCTAATCTAGTATGAATCTTTATCACAATCACCTTCAAATATCATCACACTTCTCAGAGGCTATGTCTACAGTTGAAAATTTAGGTCGACTTAGTGAGTCTACACCTAAATTTTAAGTCGACTTTGGGGTGAACTTATAAAGTCGGCCTAGAGCGTCCACACTGGATGCCTAGGTCAACTTCTAGGGGCTAGGGGGACCTAGGGCAGGTCCACAGGGACACGGGGGGGCTTTGCCCCATTGTACATAGGTACAATGGGGCAAAGGGGGACAGGGACCCTGGCAGGGCATAGGGGCAGGGTGGGCAGGGATCTGCCCTGCCCTGTGGGGGGGGCATGCCAGGATCCCCCTGTGCCCCCTCAGCAGGGAGGGCATTGGTGTAGTCCTGGTGTAGCTCTAAGTCAACTTAGGGCTACCCCATGGCTCCACTAGCTTAATTCAACTTTAAAAAGTCAAATTAAGCCTTAAATCGAAGTAATTCTAGATTTTATAAAGTCGACTTAATTTTCATTAAGTTGACTTTATTTTCCTTAAGTTGACTTAAGCAAGCTGCTTAAGTCGACTTAAGGAAACTGTAGTGTAGACGCAGGGTAAATTAAGTCAACTTAAGCAAGCTTAAGCCGACTTAATTAACAAGTGTAGACGCAGCCAGAGAGCACAACTCCTCTGTCAGTTCAAGTTGTTATCTACCCACGGATGCATTTTCATCTGTTATCCCCTTTCTGACCATAATTGTGGTTTTCTCTGCATTTACTTTCAATCCAATTTTTTTTGCTTTCTAGTCTACTTCTGATATAAGGGCAATCGTTACAATCCACGTGGGACTTAGCAATGTCATTAGCAAAGTCAAAAATCAGGTGACTTCCCTCAGCTAACCTTTTTCATCAACCTGCTTCATCACCATCTGTTGCTGGTGCACAGATGATTGGTGATAACACACACCCTTGTTTAACTACAGTATAAATGGTAATCAACTATATAGAAGAGTCCTCTTTCTATTTTTCTGGATATAGAATAATGCATTGATTTGTCCATAACTACCTCCTATATTTTTTACCCATTTCGCTACAAGTGAACTGTTTATTTTGACCGGCAAGATGCCCCTTTGAAAGTCAAATAGCCTGTCTCTGTGGGCCAAAATAAGTTGGGGAAGAGTTAGAGAGCCTCAGAACCAAGGACCCACTGAGGAAATACCATGCCATAAGCCGCTCTTCTCAACTCAGGTTGGGAATGACAGAGTACCCCTACTAAAACTTATTGCAGCCTATCACATGGAGAAAGTGGTAGTCTACACCTAGTAGGTCCTAAACCAATTAGGGCTTGTAAATTCTTTGATCTGGAGGCATTTGTTTTGATGCATATTGAACCCACATGATCCTAACCCCACTCTCCATAACTCAGTGGTGTTTCAGTGAAGGGCCACAGCCTGAATAACTTGTTTAAACAATTAGACAGTTTTGCACTTCTTGGGCATTAGAGTGAGTTATCAGTAGCTCCAGTTTAGGTTGACTCCAAACTGATGGTGAAACTTTGGGAAGTGCTAAGGACCAGATATTTAGGTGAGGCTGCACTGAGGCCTGCAATGTTTAACTGACTTAGAAGCCATAATTTCCTAAAGGGATTTAGATACTTAGGAACCACAATGTCATTGACTTGCAGTGGAATTGTGGCTCATCCGGGCTTAAATCCCTTTTGGAATTTGGAACCGAGAGAATGGAACACTTGACTGTAAGTAAGGGCACTTCCCACGCCCACCATCTTTCATAAGAACGGCCCACTGGGTCAGACCAAAAGTCCATCTCACCCAGTAACCCAGCTCTCAGCAGTGTCCAGCGCCAGATGCTTCAGAGGAAACAAACAGAGTGATCCATCCCCACCTTCTAGCAGTCAGAAATTTATGGGTACACAGGGTATGGGGTTGTATCCCTGACCATCTTGAGTAAGAGCCACTGATAGATCCATCTTCCATGAATTTATCTAATTCTTTTTTTAACTTGATTATACTTTTGCCCTTCACAATATCCCCTGGCAATCAGTTCCAGCTGACTGTGCAGTGTGTGAAGTATTTCCTTATGCTGGATTAAAACCCGCTCCTTATTAATTTCTTTGGGTGACCCCTGCTTCATGTAATATGTGAAAGGGTAAATAACACTTCCTTATTCCCTTTCTTCCACACCAGTCATGATTTTATGGATCTCTATCATATCCCCTGTTAGTCATCTTTTCTAATCCTAATAGTCCCAGTCTTTTTAATCTCTCCTCATATAGAAACTGTTCCATATCCCTAATCATTTTTGTTGCCTATCTCTGTACTTTCTCCAATTCAATGATTTCTCTTTTGAGGTAAGGTGACCACAAGTGCCCTCAGTATGCAGACAGTGCATGTACCATCAATATATATGGGGCCATTATGATGTTGTATTTATTTAGTGCTCTGCTTTAGATAAACTTCGGTAGTCTTCAGAACAGACCTGTGAAACAATCAAGCTTCTCTGCTTTACAGATAAAAGACAGACAGTCTTGCTCAAACCCACATCACGTTCCAGCAGCAGAAGGGGATTAGA
Source organism: Pelusios castaneus (assembly GCA_007922175.1). Lineage (NCBI taxonomy): Eukaryota > Metazoa > Chordata > Testudines > Pelomedusidae > Pelusios > Pelusios castaneus. The sequence goes on along the minus strand of ML685863.1, from coordinate 905,541 downwards.
AGTCATGAATTAGTCATCCTTGTTGCATGATCCTGTGTTTGGGTCATACCACCTAAAATACACAGGGTGAAATCCTGGCTCAATTGAATCAATGGAACTAAAATTTCATTGATAGTCCTGGTCCACTTCAATGTGGGTGGGATGAGGAGAAAAATACACATTGATGGTGTGGAAAAACAGATCCAGTGTATGTCCGAGCAGTTTTCCTTCTTTACCGAATGTATTTTGTTTGTTTTTAGCAACATTTCCACCATCTCTCATTGTGTAACATTCCACAGTCACATTGTACCACTGGATTCATGTAAGAAACTCATTTGTTCCTTAGCTCAGTATCCTAAATCAGATAACATCAAGATTTTTTTTTTAAATTGCCTTCATTCTGCATATAAAATGCAAAATTTGAGTAATCCAAGCAGGTGGGTTTTAGTCTTCCCAATTTGAAAAAAAATATTCTAGTGGTGGCAATTTAGCATCAACAAAGGACACAAAGAATGTTTTACTCAGGCAAAATGCTGATGCAAGTCAACAGGAATTCAGTGCTGAGCAAAGTCCCCTGAATGTGCACTCATGCAATAAATGGTAATATACACTAGACCTGGTCAAGGATTTCCCAGTAAACATTTGTTTCCTTTGAATATTGCCCATTCAAATTCAAAACATTCTGTGGGGAAATGTCCATTTCAGTGAACTTTCTAGTTAGATGACCCACCAGCCCATTGCCCCCCTCAAGTCCCATAGCAGCCCTTCTTGAGGGGAAACTTGGGAGAGCACATTTCATTTCAGAAAACCAAAAAGCATTCCCTTTGCAGGAACATTTCAGCATTTCCAAAACAAAATATTGAAGAATTTAACTTCTGAAATATTTCAACTCTGCCAAGGTTGGAAAACATGATTTGGGACAAAATATTTTCCAATACATCAAAATTTTTACAGAAGTGCAACTCAGTTTCCCAGCCAGCGTTAATATATAGCTTTCCTCACCTCATTTCCAGGATGTAGTTAAGTGTCAGAAAATAGGGCATCTTTTTGCTGAAAACATGGAAAAAGCTTTTCAGCTTTTTGAATGAAAAATCATATTTCCCTGAAAAGTTGACTTTTTCTCCAACATTTTCATTGAGTTGAAATCCCGAATTTCTGTTCACCTCCCCGTTTCTATCCCTGTTTTACAGATGTGGAAACTGAGGCCCTGGGAGGTTTAACTCACCTGCCCAAAGTCATACAATGCCCAGGTAGAGCTGGGAATAGAAGCCGGAACTCAACGTACTAGCTCTGCGTTCTAACTGCTTACTGGGACATGCTCTGATATAGAAGTAGCAAACTCATTCTGCGCCTAATCTAAAATTTACAGAAGATCCAACATTTAAAATTTAAAGCTAGACAAAGTCAAAGGGGAAACAAGATGTAAATTTTTAAACAGTAAGGATAGTTAACCATTGCAACAATTTTTCAAAGGTTGTGTAGATTCTCTATCATGGACAAACTTAAAATCACGACCTTCCACTTCCCATCTTCTGCTTGTGGCTGCTTGCCCATGGTGAGTTTCACCTCACACTGAGATAGACCTGCCTCTGTAAACCTTCCTGTTCCATGCTCTGCAAATGTGTGTGTGCATGCACATACACTGTCTTGTCTAGTTCTCGCCACTTTCATGAACTTCTCTTTTATTCAAATATCTTAGACAGCTTTACAATTAAGCCTGGTCAATCTGAAAGGTATGAACTATTATCCTAATTGTAGATAGACTATCATTTTTATACCTCAATTTCTCCTAAATTTGCAAACCACAGCTTTCGGTTTTGGGTGTCCAATTTGAAATACCTACAGGGGCCTGCTTTTCAGGAGGTACTGATCACATACAACTCCAGCTGAAGCTAAGGAGAGTTTCATTCAGATAGTCAGGCAACTTATCTCTGAAGCTGGCCAAAATTTGATACTTCCAAAAATACTTGCCAATTTTGCAGACGTGGCCACGCAGAAATAGAACTCTTCCTATTTCTGACAGTCACCGGAAGATCTAGATTCCATTCTTGACTTTAAGATCTTTTTATTAAGTCACTATTTCTATGATTTCCATTATCTTTAACTGAAGTTTGAAAGGAAGAGCAAAGGGAAACCAGCTACTGTATGTATCTTTCTGTGAATTACATTTTATTGCAACAGTAGAAAACAAATAAAATTGTAATATGAACAACTAAACCATGACAAACTTTCAGCTAAGTACCCTCCTTTATTAGACTGTATCTCAAGCTATAATTTTCATTTAAAATCAGATATATACAAGAATCCATATACAGGTATATTTCAAAAATCAACAAATATTTCACTATTTTATACGCCTCTGGAGGAGACTAAAAGTGCCAGTCCATTTCCATTTATGTTGAAGTTGCATGTCATTTAGTAAATAAATAATATATTAATACAGAGGTACCTGACAGTAGGGAACAACCATCTTTCAACGCAGGTGAACTTATAGATTTCCATTGCTTTTTCTTTAAACACCTACACACAATAATGCTATTAACCATTTCCAAGTAGGATTAGAGACATTCCTTAGTTCCATCATGATACAAAATTACCAAGTATAGAGTCTATTAAATATTCCAGCTAAAATATTAGATAACAGAAGCTGTTTTGTAACAGGACCACAGAATTTCAGGATTGTGACTTCTCCTCTTTAAACTCTAGCTTTGTTCAGTGACCACCTATCTGAAAAGTTTGGATGTGTTCCACCTAAACCTGTGCAGCATTTTAAATTGAATCTTTAATGTAGCTTCTCAAGACCAGTAAGCATTTCTTCTTACCACTTGTTCATCCTTTATTTTTCATTTAGTGTGACGCTTTGCAAAAACTGTACTAATGCAGAAATGATATCATAATTGCATATACGACCAAAAAAAAAAAAAAATGAAATGCAAGCTCCTCAACTTGTTAGCAACATTATTAGAGGGGGATTAAGCTCATTTATGTCCACAGACAAGAATCCACTTGAACAGCAATTATTTTTTTACATACCATCAAAGCACCAAGATATTTTATGACAGCTTTAAAAAGCCATTGCTTTGACACTACTTTCCAGCCACATACAGCATATTAAGGGTAAGTCCCTGCAGCTTTAGTTCTAGGAATGTGCATGAAACCTACGACCCTGATCACACAATTCACTGAAGCAGAACGGAATCTCACTGACATCAGCAAAGCTACATGCAGGTATGCTGGTTCATTGTAAATTTCATGATTGGACCTACCATGGAACGTTTGTGCAAATGTATCTCTTGCAGCCAGTGTTGGATGAGGTTCTTATCCCTCATATCTTCTGGACGAGTTTGCTTTAGGTAGCTGGGGATTTCACATTTGTTGGTAAGGATTTTATTCGGAAAATAAAAAAGACAATTGTTTTGGCCTGGAGGGGAATATGCAAGGCTATTTTTATAAAACCACAGCAGGTGCCTGTATGATTCCAGAGCAGAGCCTGGAGCATGATTCACACAATTTAGCTCAAACCTCACACAGCCATTATATATCAGGCACAAATTACCGTATTTTTCAGACCATAAGACGCACTTTTTTTTTGCCCAAAAGTGGGGGGAAATGAGGGTGCATCTTATAGTCCGAACCAGTGAACCCCCGATTCCCTAAGGAATCGGAAATTGAAGAATGGCAGGAGCCGCTGGGGCTCCGCTTCGAGCCGGCCCCGCAGCTCAGTTCCCGGGCTCGGCTCTCAGCAGGAGCCGCAGCGCTTAAGCGCCGCGGCTT
>ML685863.1:876232-897283 GCA_007922175.1 Pelusios castaneus | reverse complement strand
GTTTGAAAACCACTGACTTAGACAGGGCCAAAAGGATGCTAGAAATTTTGAAGGAAAAAGAAAACAAGGCACTTTCCCCTAAGGAGTTTATAATTTAGGGTTCCAATCCTGCCATTCATTGCATTCAAGCTACAGTTACTTCAGTGGGGCTCCACAAGTGTAGCAGAGCACTTGATATATAGTGACTTGTAGATGCATGGCCCTAGAGGACTGATCCTGCAAGATACTGAGTGTGCTCAGTTCCGTCTGATTTCACTAGGAACGGCAAGCATTCATCACATTGCAGAATCAGGCCCTAATTTAGAGCCAACAAGTACCAGAAGTCAGGATATGAAGGGAAGGGGACAAAGAGTTGAAGATCATAAATGTACGGAGGGAATGGTATGATGGGACAGCCTAGTTTGGCAAATGAATGAACTTCAGTTACTGATGATAGCTATGCCAATGGCCTCTGATGGAATGTTAGATGGGTGGGTTCTGAGTTATTACAGACCATTCTTTCTTGGGTGTCTGGCTGATGAGTCTTGCCCACATGCTCGGGATTTAACTGATTGCCTATTTGGGGTTGGAAAGAAGATTCTCAACAGGGCAATTAGCAATGGCTCTTGGGGTTTTTCACCTTCCTCTGTAGCATTGGGAATGGCTCACTTGCTGGTGGATACTCTATACCTTAAAGCCTTTAAACCATGATTTGAGGACTTTAATAACTCAGTCATAGTTTAGAGGTTTATTACAGGAATGGGTGGGTTAGGTTTTGTGGCTTGCATTGTGCAGGAGGTCAGGCTAGATGATCATATTGGTCCCTTCTGATTTAAAAGTCTATGAGTCTATCATGAGATTTGATTTGCATCTTGCTTGGTTCAGAGCTCAATTTTTAAATTTTCCACCCCAAAGGTATAGCCTGCCACAAGAGCAGAAGCAGACAGCCACTAACTTAATCCAAAGTAATTACTAAAACACAGAGAGGAAATACTTACAAGTGGGAAGTCTGTAACATAAGCTTTGCAAACTAATATTTCTGGTGGTTTCTTTACTATCCTTGTGTAGATGATCATGACGTTGGAAAACTCGGCTGCAAACCCTAGCTGAATCTGAACCCCACACTTAAATTCAAGACACATGCTTTCGGGAAGTTCTGCAAATAAATATTTTGGATAAATAGGTTTAAAATTTTCTAATCAAAGCTTAACATGGCATCTGCCGTTGTATTAGCTGTCTAAAAGGACATTCTCCTCCCTTCCTATTACTGGAGAGGACATTCTCCTCCCTTCCTATTACTGCTGTTAAACATTTATGTGTGGTAGTGACTAAAAGCCAACCAGCAGAGACCTCATTTGGTAGGTGCTGTAGGGAAAAAAACAGCAAACCCTGGGTCAAAAGAACTACCTCACCTTCCAGGCTCCTTTCCCAATGGGATGCAACTACAGTAACAACATTTTATGGGGTAAGAGGAAGAACAAGTCTACACAGTACTGGCGACTTATGCTGACAGATAAGGGTTTTCTGTCAGTGTAGGAACACCGCCTCCCCAGCCCTCTGCCATTGCTGCGTCAGCACTGGAGGAACTGTTGGCACAGTTAGATCAGTCACACACCTGAGTGACACACCTACGCCAGTTCGACCTCTACACTGAATGTGCTTGATCCAACCAAGTTAGTATAATGGCTTATTTAGTCTACAGAAGAGAAGACTGAGGGGAGATTTGATAGCAACCTTCAACTACTTGAAGGGGTGCTCCAAAGAGGAGGGAGCTAGGCTGTTCTCGAGGGTAACAGAGGACAGAACAAGGAGCAATGGTTTCAAATTACAGCTGGGGAGGTCAAGGTTGGATATTAGGAAAAACTTTCTCACTAGGAGGGTGGTGAAGCATTGGAATGGGTTACCTAGGGAGGTGGTAGAATCTCCATCTTTGGAGATTTTTAAGGCCCGGTTAGACAAAACCCTGGCTGGGATAATTTAGGGGGAGTGGTCCTGCTTTTTAGCAGGGGGTTGGACTAGATGACCTCGTGAGGTCCCTTCCATCCCTATTATTCTATGATTGTATTTACACAGTAATGCTGTATCCCTTTAACTACACCATTTCAGTTAAAGCAGTACAGCCTGCTTACTCTGCACACAATTATACTGGTGTAAGCATCCTTATCTCACCAGAAGGGGAATAAGCTTTACAGGTGTATAACATATAAATCAGTTTAAAAAAAAATCACAACCCTAAATGAAATAGTTATGTTAGCACCAATAAAGACATAAATAAAAAACAAAAAAAATAAAAGCAAAACAGGAAACCTGTTTAAATCAGGCCTAAGTCTTTGTGGCCCACAGGCCTTTGTGGATATTTTCCTATGGAGGCCTAAAATAAAAAGGGGAAAAAAAGCAATACTAAGGACTAGACATTGAGCCCACATACATTTTCAGCTGAATTATGTAAATAACCCAAGTGAGATAAAGAATAATAAAAATCTCATCTTGAAGGGGAGATTTTCTGGAAGTAACAGTTAACTTACCATGCGCTTTGGCCCATTGTAAATTCCGTGCCAGGGACTCTGCAGATGATCCTGTTTGCTGAATGGGATCAGTTAATGCTCTCTTCTCAGATAAACTGCTGCGAATCTCCAAAGCCTGCTTGCCTTTGGTAAGATGACACTTACCCATATCTAAAGATAAATGCAAATAGTTTTCTAGGAATCAAAGCTGCCGAAAGTCTAATTAAAGCAGCGACATTACTGAAGTGCAGTCCTGTTATTATGTCACATCAGCATTTCTATGATGAACTCACTTTCAGGGAGATTTAATGATTGGCTATTCAAAATTCACCCTCGCCTAGGAAGCACACAAGAGGTCTCAGGAGGGAAATCTTTTCTGCAGTGTGTATTTTTCAACATGCCTCCACATTTACAAATCAATTCCTCAGTATGGCCCTGATTCAGCAAGCTACTGACTAACATTAAGCTCAGTCTGTCACATTCTCCGGTACCTTGTTGAATCGAGGTGTATAAATTTAAATGAAACAACTGTAAACTGGCTTCCTCCCCTCCCCGCAGTTGTTTTTGCTATGTATAAGATTAAGACCAATAGTTAGAGAGTGATTTGAATTAAAATCAAGGGTGTGAATTCATAAATGTAGTCCCCATTTAAATTTGGGATTAAATACACACACAGACACACACACAATTTTACTTTGGAATATAACATTTGCCACACCTGATGAATATGGTCTAGTCAATCTCTGTTAATAAATTAATAGCTCTAAAAATGACCTGATGTCATCTTTCACAGAGTCGTGACCCATTCGTAAGTTGAACCGAAGCACCCTCAGGTAGAAAAGAGAGGCTTCATTCTCCTCACACTGAGTATGAACCCATTAACTTCAGTATAGTTATAAATTCCCACCAGTATGAAAGGAGAGTCAGGCTCTGTATCTTCATTCTGTGCACTGTGTCCACCTTTGCAGCTATATAAATGTTAAAATAGGAAGTAGTAGTAATAACATTTCTGATGACAGTGAAAGCCCATTTATAATAGCACCTTGTCAATCGTGAAATGCTATACATGAAGACTCCTACATATCCCCCTACACATGCAATCAGCTAAAATCCTGAAGTTTGTGATCATCATTTTAAGATTTTATAGCTAAAACTCTTATTTGTTCTGAATAGCGGTCGAGATTTTCTTATACTAATAATCCTGTGCATGTACAAAGCTCATCATGAAACGTAATAAAAATATTCAAACAATGGCCTAGTATTCCATATTTTCATATTTAGTTAATCACAAGGTAAGCTGGAGGGGGTGGGGCAGGAAGGAATGCAAGACAGGCCAGTAACTATCATCTGTGGATCCATGTGCTAGTGGCATGGATAAGTCATACGTCAATCAGTTCTACCAAAATTGTTAATCGTGTAGCACATGTGGATTGTGTGCGTTTATGGTGCAGTCAGTCACACAACCATTATAATTTCCTTTTTCTCCCTATGGCACCAAAACATGAACAGTGAACTCTTAACTTTTGTAACATGTTTGTCAACAGCAAACCAGTTTGGCTGCATATTTAATATCTAGTTCAGATTTTTTGATTTATGAATCCTTGCCAGATGCAGAAATTGAGCCAAATTCTGTATTCACTTACAACCCTGCAGCCTCACTGAATGCAACACATGGGTGTAAGTGACAGCAGAATGTGGCCTGTTACCCAGATTTTAAGTCTCCAGCTGTGGGAGATTTAGATGATATTTTTTATTGAAATATTTTTTATTTTATTTATTGGCTATACCTATAAAAAGACATCTGTGCCTACAATCCCATTATATAAATGTACTTGCCTATCCTCCTAGGCTTTGAGAGAACGATCACTCTCAACTATGACATTCTTTTCAGCACTCTTCACTCAGGCAATACTTCCACCAACACCACAGGAAGCTTTTCCTGAGTGATAAGTGCATTGTAGTCTAGTCAGTAAATAAGGGTTATGCCAGCAAATGTGGTGTTGATACTGTATGTGGCGCACAGGATTCAAGTCTAGTCTGTCTCCAGGCAAGTCAAGTAAATTGGTGTAACAGTCCCACCCAGAAACCACATCACATAGGTGAGTGTTTTTAAAGACCACATGATCATCTCAGCACTTTGAGGAGAGCTACATTCTCACAAAAACTCAGAATGAGAGGTTTGAAAGCTGTATTATAATGGCACATAAAGAACAGAGGTATTATGGGAAGGGGTGCTTCTGAAATGCTTCAGAGACCAATAATAAATATATGTGCCAATTCTGTCACACTTGAAATTGTAAGTGAAAATGAAAGCACTATTTAACCAGAGTCACATGCAGAAATATTGGGCATTAAACATGCCTTTTACTTCACACATTAGAAGATTTTCCTGAAGGGAAACCTTTAAACACACCTCAATACAAAATTTATGAAGCAACAAATGAAATATAAATTCCATCATACAACAAAGTACATTTGAATGGATGGTACCCTTCATCCCATAGGAGCTCAAATCATTTACAGACAGGGGTCTTTGTTTTAGGGCTTCAGCTTTTACCCAAGAGGTGGCTGTATTTTGATGGTGAGTTTACAGAGTGCAGTGATAAGAATATAGAGAAGTGAGGAACACTCAGTGCATCAAAGGAGTTTTAGATGGGGAAAAGAGTTTTGTTTGTTTTGGTAAATTGGAAGCTAAGGGAAGTTAAAATGTAGATTGCTTTCACCTTCTGCAACTTCATCAAGTAGCACAGTAATCTTCTTGTCCTCTAACATGCGTTCTTTCAAGAACTTCATGAAAATCCCATTGGCTAACCCAGAGTGCTGAATTTCAAAAGCTTCTGCTCCTTGGCATCTTTAAAGTATAATACATATAAGAGGAAAAGGAGAGTGATAAATTAGTAATGTTTTATAAGACCTGTATGAATGTGAGAAGAATGCTGCACGATATAAGAAACTGTTGTATGAAGATTAGGTTGGATTTAGACCCTAATCAGTCTGGTCATCAGAATGCAACATACAGTTACAAACAACTAATTGATGACGAGTTTATATTTATTACCAAATCACAGGCATGAGGCAAGATGAACCTAAGGAGTCACAAGTTCATAACAGCCTTAGCTCAAAACTAGCTCATTCCATATTTTATATAGTTCAGGGTGTCTGATTTGGAGTTGCCAGGGGGAAGCAATCAGCAGAAAGTGGGTTTTTCTCTCTAGGGCATAGCCCCGAACAATGGTCTCTTTGGTATCTCCTAGGAAACCATTTCAGACGTGTTCTCCCAAACAGTTCTTTGAGGATCCTAGCATTTAAATTAGTCCTGTCCCTACAAAAATTACAGATGATCCTACGACACAATTGCATTTTTAATACAATGACTCCCCAGGTATTAAATCTAATTCAATAAAGTTCATTCAGGATACTGTAGGAAATAGCTATCTGTCACAAACATAGATCGAATATTCTGGGCATATGGAGTAAAATTTACTATTCTCCATAGTTTTTAATACCAAACTACTGATGATTAGAAATAAGCTGGAGCATCCCTGAAGTTGACTATTAAAATAACTCTAGGTGAGTCACTCAGCAGTTTAGGGAGATGAGCTATAATGTCTACTGCTCTTGACAGCAATAGCTTCAATCTGAATGGAGACCTTCAAACCAGTCTGAGAAAATACACATTTGATACATCTACAATCAGGTTATGTCTACACTTAAAACACTGGAGCTGCAGCACTTCAGCAACAGAAAGAGTTCTCTCATTGCTGTAGCTAATCCAACTCCCCGAGAGACAAGACAGAAGAATCAGTCTTTCATCCTAGCAATATCTACACTGCGCGTTAGGCTGGTTTAACAACAGTTGCTCAGGGGTGTGGTTTTTCATACATGACTGACACACCTAGGATGACCTAACTTTTTAGCATAGACCTGGCCACAGCCAGTACATTTCTGGAATGTCAAGTCAGAATAAAGGCAATTTTAATTCACATAAATTACATTCACATAAATAGGCCACAGATAGCATAGGGACATATATTAGGGACGAGTTACTAGTGCTCTTGCACTACTGAATGGGCTATTTTTTTAAAAAAAAGGTTAATTAAATTATCATAATGATCCCTTTCAACCTTGAAATCTGGTAGGATGAAGGGAAGCATCCTTACGTTGCATATCCAAAAACGATATTAGCTGTAACTTTCAATGCGTCCAAGATTAGAATCGTATCATCATACTCATTCCTATAATAAATGGAAACAAAAGTTTAGAACATGAATCTGACAACACAATCATGCAAGTGCACCAGTGTATACCATAGAAAACAGACTTTTCCTACCTCTGGAATGAATCCATTAATGGATATACAGACAGAATTAGCTGCATCAATATTTTCATGAAAACAATACTTAGACACAGCCAAACACTATGCATTGACTAGGGAAGGGCATCTCATATAAACTGGTGTTTAATTTGGCCATGGTCTTAGCAAGAAGAGACTTTGAAACCATTGGTTGTAGTTTGATGAAATTGTTGAGGTTTCTCAAATTGAAGAGAGATCTCCATCAACCATTTTTCTTTTGGATTATGAAACAGTTGGAACAAAAGCCCTTCCCCCTGTGTAGGAGTGGGACTGGTTCTACAGCATCCAGTTGCAGAAGGTGGCTTATTTCTTCTTGGAGGAAGTGTTTGTGAGAATGATCTCTGAATAGGGACTGAGCAGGGCAGAGGGTTAAGGAATGGGTTTGAACACCCTTTGTCGATAATTTCCAACACCCATTTGTTGGAGGTGATTGTCTGCCACATAGTGTAGAACAGGTTCAGATCGTTGCTGAACTGATGGAGTATTGTCGTTTGTGGCAGCACTTGATCCAAGTGGAGACATCTCAGGGCCTTGACCAAATTTTCAAAACTATTTAAAGATGAATGGATGAGGTGCAGCTGACTATGTTGATGTCAGCTTATGTTTAGGAAGGGGCTTCTGATGCCTGCATTGCAGATTGTAGTGTTGTTGGGCGCTGAAAGATGGAGGTCAAGATCTTGGGTTAGGTTGTTATCTCCCTTGTATTCTTTTTGGCACTGGTATATAAATGCTGAGGGAGTCCTCGAGTCCTTCAGTGAATGAAGGGACTCATTGATATGCTCGGCAAAGAGCTTGGAGCCTTCAAACAGGAGATTTCCACCACTGCCTGTACTTCTTGAGGGAGTCCCAACAGAGGTAGCCAAGAAGCCTGTCTCTTGTGACTATATAATACTTAGCAGACAGGTCACATATAAGCTGAAACTTTTTAAGAGTATGTGTTTTCATTACCAGATACCAAAGTGTTGCAATAATTTACCCCACAGGTCAAAAAATGCATTGATGGAACACTTTGATTAATTCTGTCACTATGAATCAGGCCACTCTGTTGGTAGCATCCAAGGAGGACTGCAATGCTGTACATGCCAGTAGCTATCTTCAATGACAAGTGCCTGGAACTGCTCCTTCTCATCTTCTGGGATATATTGAATAAAATAATTAAATTTGGAGTAGTTTATCTGATTATATTTAGCTAGGAGTGCATTGTAGTTAGTGACCTTGACTTGTAGCATGACTAATGAGTATGCCTTGAAGTGGAAGAGCTCTAGCCTCTTCCATTCTTTGTGATATTGAGCTGTCCTGGAGTAATATTGTCTTCCCCTTCTCATTGACTGCACAGATTATGAGGAAATTTGGAATAAGGCAAGAGAAAAAGAATTCCATGTCTTTTGTGTGGTCATAGTATTTCTTGTCCACTCTCCTGCAGATGTGAAGACCTGACAGCTCAGCTTGGGTGGGGGTCCAGTAAGGCTTCATTTATTGGGAAGAACACCTTTTATCAAGGTGGACATTTGCAATATAGTGAGTAATTCATGCTGCTGTTCTCAACTTCCTCTAGGATCTGTAGAGAGTCTGCTATTCTGTGGAAGAGTTCTTGAAATTGCTTAAAATCATCCACAGACATAAGAGGTAGTGGTATGATTGCTTCATGTGGGGAGGATGAGACGTTGGTTGGTGGTGTAACTTCTTCCTCCAGTTCTTCCTTATGTTCTCGAAAGTTTCTATATCTGGGTTGGGGAGTCTGCAGAACAATGAGGAAGGACAGTGCCTATCTCAGTCCCTCTGCTCAGGGGATGCTTAAGGAAAGTATTGCCTGCACATAGGGAGTGACATCACCAAGTGCCAGCACCAAGAACCCATTTCTGTTCTGGTATTCTGGTATCAAGGGTGAACACAGGATTTCCGTTGTGCAGTCCCTTGATAAGATGCGTGTCGGGGGGGTGGATGGTGTATCTGTAACCGACTAATCCTCCCACTCCTCACTGGAGAAGGGAGGGCACTGAGAGAAATATGGGATCATTTCCATTGCTGGGGGAGAGATATGTATTGTTGGTAGATTAGTAGAGAGGCACAATGAGCTGGAGTTTCTGAAACGATGAGGTCTCTTGGGAATCTGAACTCTTGGGCACTGGCATGAACTTCACCCGTACGATGTGTTGTGAGGGCATCAGTGCCATAGAAGGTCTGGGACTGTGTGCAGATGTGATCAATGCTGAGCTCAAAGTGCAGTGTGCCAAGTGACCTGTCGGTGGCGCTCAAGACTTCATTGGTGCCAAGGCACTGGGAGCTGAGTGTTTAACTGAGGTAGTCAGTACCAACTAAGATTTTTTAAAATCTGTCTTCATTGGTATCATGTGACAGTATCTCTTTATGTGTTCCTGCCATCTTAGGATCCTTGGACTTATCAACAGTGTCAGTACTGGAGGTACTCAGGCAAATCAGACTCACTCCAGAAGATGTCTAGGGCACCAAACTTGAGAGAGAGAGACCTTTTTTGGAGGTGGTTTCTTAGTGGATGAGCTCAGACTTTGTGTCTAGTCATCCTCATGAGCGACCGTAGAGTTTCTGTAGCAGCACACGGTGAGCGTGGAGAAGCAGAAGAAGGTGCAGAGAGATTGTTATTTTGATAAATAAAATATGCAGACTTTTAAAATATTGTACACAGAATTTTTAATTTTTTGGGCACAAAACTTCCCAGGAGTAACATGTGGTTCTAGTTTCCTCCCTATTCCCTGGAAGCAGTTGGTTATTTGAGGTGTTTTTGATTGGCAGATTTTTGTTGGGGTTTTTGTTGTTCTGTTTGCTTTTAAGTAGGTTCCTCCTTTCTTCGCTGTTAATCTGTTGTTACTGTGGGAAAGCTAAACTGAAGAAGAGCATTTCACATCTTGTGCCTGAAAGCAATGAGCTCTGTGGTCACCTTAAACTTCCTTACCCTGCCATGAAAAGGAAACTGAATAACAAACAGTGAGCATTGCAAGATTAGAAATCTTACCTTTTTCTACACATATCCAGTAAAAACACATTAAGCCCAGTCTCTTTTTCCTGCATCAATTTAAGTATATTCTGTACACACAGACAGTTTGCAGACCGATAGGGATTTGGAGCATCAATAGGAACCATAAAACTGTTCCCATAGTTTTCATAGCCATGGCCAGCATAATATAATAAACCTAAAATGAAAAAAGCAGAAATTATGATAAATATGGTATAAGCGCACATTGGTAAGCCACCATTAACTGCACTGGTGCAAGAATTTTACCCACTATGTCTAAATGCGTGTCTGGGAGACATTAACAGACATTTTTGCTAATCCAGGTAGAATTTTGAGTTAATATCATCAATAATTGGGCAGGAAGTCAAAATGAAATTAGGCAATTATTGACCTTACTATGTTCAAACATTACATGAAGAGTTTGACTAACATAAAATTGTTTTTAAAAGACAGTAGGTTCTCATGGAATATCATTTTAGATTTATAATGTACTAGGAAAAATTGGTCTAAATGAAATTACTGTAAGATGGATACATAATTGGTTTAAAGACTATACTCAAAGAGTAGTTACCATTGTCAAACTGAGAGGGTGTATCTATTGAGGTCTACAGGGGATCAGTCCTGGGTCATATACTAGCCAATACTCTCAGTAATTACTTGGATAATGGTGTGGAGAGTAAGTTTAGAAAATATGCAGATGACACCAAGTTGGGAAGGGTCACAAGCACTTTGGAGGGCAGGATCAGAATTCAAAATGATCTTGAAAAATAAGATTACTGGTCTGAAATCTGCAAGATGAAATTCAATAAAGGCAAGCATAAAGTACTATATGTAGGAAGGAAAAATGAAATGGAGAACTACAAAACAGGAGAATAACTGGCTAGATGATAATACTGCTGAAAAAGATCAGGGGATTATAGTGTATCACAAATTCAATATGAGTCAACAATATGATGCAGCTGCAAAAAAGTCTGATATTCTGATGTGAATAGTAACAGGAGTGTTGTATATAAGACATGGAAGATAATTCTCTCACTCTATTTGACACTCCTGAGGCCTCCAGTTCTGTGCACCACACTTTAGGAAAGATGTAGACAAACTGAATGAAGTCCAAAGAAGAGTAACAGAAATTACTAAAGGTTTAGAAAACCTGACCTATGAGAAAAGGTTAAAAAATCCAGAGTATGTTAAGTTTTTAGAAAAGACAACTAAATGACAACCTGATAACAGACTTCTAGCATGTCAGAGGCTTGTTTAAAGAGGATTATGATTTATTGCTCTCCACAACCATGAAAGATTAGAGAAGACATTGGCTTAATATGGAGCAAGGGAAATTTAGGTTAGACATCAGGAAAAAGTTTCTAACTGTAAGGTTAGCTAATCTCTGGAATAGGCTTCCAATGGAGATTGTGGAATGACCATCACTGGAGGTTTTTAAGAAGAGGTAGGACAAACAACAGTCAGGGATCATCTAGGTTTACTTGGTCCTGCCTCAACATAGGTGGCTTTACTTGATGACCTCTCCATGTCCCATCCAGCCCTATATTTCTATTATTCTGATATTTCTATTATTCTGTCATTTTACTGACTAGCATAAACAAGGATGACCTGGAAGTATGAATATAAATACTTGTAGTTGCTAAATGGATTTTTGCAATTATGGCCTGTGATGGGAGTGTAGTGCACAATCTATACATAAGGTTAAACTGAATGGGTGAGCAAGCATCTGTGCTAATTTGTATAACCAGCTCCTGTGCATGTGCACTTGCTTATGTATGAGTAAGTTCAGATTTCATTTTAGACTGAAAGGGATAATAGTGAATTACATATAAAGTTACAGACATATTTAATGTTAAAGGATTACTGTCAACTTAAAAAGACATTGTTGTCTGAAAATTTTTTCCCCACTATCATGAGGAACCAAAATTACTATAACTAAAAGATGAGAGAAATGTTTATTTCTTTTTTTCCAGCTTGCTTACTCTTTGCATTTGACAGCTCTTTGTGTATTGTCAATTTCACTGTTTTCAATGTATAGCCAGATTCCTCATTTGTATTGGTGAGTTTTTGTACAGCAGTAGGAGAAAGAAATATCTGTAAAGTTTAGGAAAATGCAGTTGTTACATCATAAAGACTGGCAGGATTCAGAACTAACTATTGTTAAACTCTTAACTCTTTTTAAACAGGTCTTGTCTCTAATTCTGTTTACAGGTTCAGAATCCATCACTGCTAAGTGTGTATGTGTGCTGGATTATTAAAAACAACTTTTTTTTCCAAATTAAATTCTTACCATATTAGTTAGGGCAACATCTTAAAATAATGTTAATCAAATTTGTAATAAATGTTCACTTAAAGTGATTTAAGTCTTCAAAATACTCTATAAACATTTAATACATTTTAATATAAAATATTACTACACAGTTAAAAAAGAAAATTATTTTCTGACTGGAAAAGGTTAACTTTAGCTCAAACCTTAGATTTAGTCTATCATGAATACAGATACTTGATATCTTGCCTTGATAAGATGAACCAGTTAAATCAATTTATAATAAAACTATCTGATCTCAGTATCAAAGACAAATTTGATGACTGAGTGTGTTTTCTGTCTCTTGTAAATCTTTAAGACATATTTATTTTTTATTGTGGAGAGGAAGCTGGATATGAGTCAACAGTGAGCTCTTGTTGCCAAAAAGGCCAACAGCATATTGGGCTGCATCAGGAGGAGTGTTGCCACCAGATCAAGGGATGTGATTATTTTCCTCTATTCGGCACTGGTGAGGCCGCATGTGGAATATTGTGTCCAGTTCTGGTCTCCCCACTACAAAAAGGATGTGGACAAATTAGAAAGAGTCCAGCGGAGAACAACAAAAATGATTAGAGGACTGGGGCACGTGGCTTATGAGGAGAGACTGAAGGAACCAGGCTTACTTAGTCTGCAGAAGAGAAGACTGAGTGGGGATTTGATAGCCACCTTTGAACCTTTGATAGCAACCTTTGAAGGAATGCTCCAAAGAGGAGGGAGCTAGGCTATTCTCAGTGGTGACAGAGGACAGAACAAGGAGCAATGGTTTCAAGTTGGGGAGGTCTAGGTTGGATATTAGGAAAAACTCTCACTAGGAGGATGGTGAAGCATTGGAATGGGTTACCTAGGAAGGTGGTGGAATCTCCATTTTTGGAAACTTTTAAAGCCCACTTACACAAAACCCTGACTGGGATGATTTTGTGGGAGTAGTCCTGCTTTACCAGGGGGGTTGGACTAGATGACCTCATGAGGTCCCTTTCAGTCCTAATATTCTATGATTGCAGGACCTGGTTTTGAAAGGAACTTTGGTTAGTAGTACCCTATAGCCTCCAGGTCAGATCTTGAGTTTTTGTAGGTCAATTGAAGTCAGTGGAGTTATGACAATATATGCCTTCTGTGGGATCTGTCTCATCGCCCCATGACTGGGGCTCTATACAAATAAAATAAATAACTAAGAATTTAGGGCATTATGAGCACTTGGAAAGTGAAAATAACATAGGCATGTTTAAAATACTGATATCACCAATATCTAAGTAATCTTTTATATTTAGATAGCTAAATGTACATTTTAGATATTTATAATAAAAGAAAAGCAACTTCAACTCAGTTACAGTCCTGTGTGCAGGAGGTCAATCTAGGGGACCATCATATTAGTCTCTTCTGACCTTAGAGTCTATGGGTGCGTCTACACTGGTAAATTAAGTTGACTTAATTTACTCTGCATCCACACTGGAGTTTCCTTAAGTCAACTTAAGGAAAACTTAAGAAGTCGACTTAAGCCTTAAGTCAACTTAAATCTAGGTCTTAAGTCTACTTAAGTCGACTTAAGCCAGTGTGGACACCTTAAGTCGATTTACAAGATAAGTCGACTTAGGGCAGGGGGAAAAGGGAGCCCCTGCTCCCCCACAGTTTACACAACCCTGTAAGCAGAACAAAACAATTTTAGTAATGATCTTTGGAACAACCCTAAGAGCCTATCAGTTGTAACTGGGGCTGGAAACATTACAACATTTCATCCCTCAACCATAAATAGCTCCCCAGGATCAACAAGTATTTTACTTCAGTATTGAAAATAGTACACAGACACGCTCCTGAGCGTATCAATTTCCTAATCTGGTCCCAATTCAGATTTTTACTTAAATCCATTCAGTAGAGTACTGGGACTGAAGCACATGCTTAAGATGCTTTCCTGAATCATGATCTTAAATTGTTTACCCAACTGAAGTGATAATTATACTCCTTTGTCTACCCAATGTGACCAGTGGTTTATAAGCACCCTCTTGCACTCAGCCTACTCCAACCCAAGACCAAATGGAAAGCTGAAAAATGTTCACTGGAGTACAACTCATGGAAGTAGATATTGCTCAATATAAAAACACAATCCTTGACACAGCCTCATCTAGGTTCAATTCAACATAAGTCTTTTGTAGATTTTTCTGGACACTACCTAGGTTACAAACATCAGTTCCCACAGATGTTTGAGCACTTGCCTTCTTCCCATTCTCTGGTATCTTGGCCACCCACCCACAGGAGATTTTGATTTTTTTTTTAAAATTAATGAAATTCACAGCCTGGCATGGAGAGATGATACAAGTGGTCTCAACCTTCATTAGCATGAATAGTAATAGACTGCAGCAGTCTTAAAAGAGTGTAAGACCACATCTGGTATTCAATCTTTGATCTTCCACTTGAAGTAATACAGCAGTATTATGAAATGATCTCTACTGCAACATTCTAACATATATTTAGAAGATTATTTTAATTATGCAAAAAACATACTAGAGTGAATAATTCAGTTGTGGCTGTGCATACATACATACCAATCTACAACACAATTACTGCTTTGTAGATATACTTAAGCAATAAATTAATTCTCTTGTGTTAGTTGATTAAAATACTTCTGTATATTTAAAACAAAGAGTGGCATACAAATAAGCCTCTGCCTATGGCTCTAAATTAACGCCTTCCTAGTTTTAGGCTAGCTACATCATTTTGCAAATGCTCTCCCTGTATATCGCTGGGAACACATGACTAATCTATGTAGTTTAGTAAATGGTCACCAACTATACGCATTATCTACAAACTGGCCTCTAAAGTGGAACTTAAATCTCTTGACTGTGTCTGTTTGCTCAATAGATTCTGCCACTTTCTTTCGGATTGTCCTATTTTAACCAATCACTAATATGTCTATGCTAGTTGAAATGTTGGAAATTGAATGTTTGACCTTGCTTTTATAAAAAAGCTGAACACCTTGATACTTGTTGCAGCATCCTTTGTCTGATTATACTCCTGCTTTAAGGATCACAAGATCAATGTAGACATAAAAAAGATGAGGGGACATATTCTGCTCTTATTTACACCAGAGTATATGAAGAGTATCTTCACTGAGGTCGATGAAATTAAATCCTTGTGTGGAGTAAGAGCAGATGAGTCCTTAGGTTTATGAAGTCTCTTCAGTTTGCTCCATTAGAGAGTTGGTATCAATTACCAGTCATGCTAGGAAGGTCTAAAATAACTGAAGAAATAGTGATTTAATTTATACTACATAGCCATGGCCCTGATGCAGTATGGTATTAAAACATATATATAGCCACTTTCAGCATGTGAATAATCCCAGTGAAGTCAATGTTTACACAGTCACTGATAAGACAATATTAACATCTTGGTTTTTGGTATTTCAGGGCCAAATTTATGCCCTATTCTGTTTAAAGACAGTCATCCATTTATTAATATTAGACAAATCATCAACATAGACTTGTATTCTAACCCTAGCACAGTACCAGGCAGAGTCTTTTATGTAGCTTAATCTTGCCAAGAGCTGGAGTGATCGGCACTAGAGGAGGGGTGTCAGGATCAAGCAGCATCTGCAATAAAATACATCTACTCACCTCAGGCCCTGTTGACTGACTTGACTGACCAAGTTACCTGAAACGCCATTGTAAAAGTATGGAAAAGTTCACAAGTTCTACAATAACCATGGAAAATAGGTCAAGTTGTTTATGATGTCGAAAGATATGAACCAGAACAAGAGAATTAGGCAGAAAAACAGGTCCCGTCCTTGTCTCTAATATTTATATTGGCTTAAACTCTGAGATACAAGATTTAATATTCCTGTGAAAACTTGTCGTCACCAATTACAAATCATCTGAACATTCTCAATAATAAATATCCTTCCTCTTGTTGCGCAGTGCCACAGGGAGTTTGTATTTCAAGAAGTGGACAACAACTCCATGCTCATTGTGCTTTTATTAAGGATGCTGGGTTTCAAAATCTAAAAAAGTTACAACAACTCGGGACAAATAAATGAGATGGAGAAAAACTGTCATATTGCTATATATTAATAGTTAGAAACATAGCAGCTAAGCTTTGGGAGATAAAGAGCCTTTTTTTCCTGAGTGAGCATATAGAAACAGTAAATCAGGATACATGTCATGGAAGCCTGGCTCTAATCTCTTTATTATGAGCTATAAACCATTATCTATAGGATTACTAATATTGCCAAAGTTGGCAGACAGCAAAGTGGGACTGTCGCAGGTCTGCTGCTTGCCACCCCACTCGGGACCAAAAAGGATGCATGTACCCACCAACCAGCAGTCACTCATGATTTATTTACAGTGTGCATCTGAAGTACCCACCACCATACAGTGCCCTGCCTGGGCCAGTCCTCGCAGGAGCTGCTCAGGGTCAGAGAGACAGGCAATCCGTTTGTCTTTCCCCTGACTTCTTTACCTTCTGATCTCTCAGATCCTCTGGCCTGGCTTATCAGCCGTCTAGGGCCTCTCGGACAGCTAGCTATGCTAGTGTGGCAAGGGACTGACACAGGGACCCATGTGCCAATATAAGCCCCCCATAATATATGTGTATCAGATACATAATATAATGTATCAGATTCATCACATTTATATTTTAGTAATATGGAAACATGGCTTACTGCAGAGGTCTCCCAAATTTTTGCCATCACAACCCCATTTTAATGAAATATTTCCTGCCAGGACTGCAAACAGCGAAGAGGATTCCATTTTGAAGAGCAAAATAGTGTCCTCCATACAGCATGACCATGCACATGCAATATGTGAGAGGTCATGCCTCTTGGGGGATACCCTGTGTATGATGGATGAGAGTTATGGTGTGCAGAGCAAAAGGGCTTCCTCCAGACACTAGGGCTATGTCTACACTTGCTAAAATTAGTTCGAATTAGTTAGTTCAAGCTAACTAATTCGAACTAATTTTAGTTAGTTCAAATTAGCTTAATTCGAACTAGAAAAAGTTAGTTCGAACTAAGCAAGTGCCATGAATGGCACTTGCTTAGTTCGAATTAGCGATCCCCGTTCATTTCAATGGCCAGTTAGTTCAAACTAAGAAACTAATTAGTTCGAATTAAAGCCTTACTTCTGAAGCCCTATTCAAACTTATTAGTTCGAATTAAGGAAGCCCTTAATTCGAACTAACTAAAGCTTAGTGTAGCCATGGCTTTAGTTAGTTCGAATGAAGCCTCCTTAATTCGAACCAACTTGCCAGTGTAGACATAGCCCAGGATCGCCATGACCCCATTTGCTGATAGTGCAACTCCATTTGGGCTTGTGACACACTGGCTTACTGTCTCTATTTTGATTTGTTGGAAAGTTTTGCTGTAAAAACATGCAAAAGTTAGGAAATGCCTTTAATCCAGCCCCTGTATATACGCATGATAGTAGTCCTTAATTACAGGGTCACATACTTTTTTCCTCCATGGAAAATATGGTTGCAAAGTTTTTGTATTAACCTCAGGACCAGAAATATACAGAATAAGATTACTGAGATATCCAGGATGCTTCGTAGGAAGTACTCTCACTAACAACTTTGAGAGAATTAAAGTTCTTCATAGAAATCAACATTTTAAAGGATCTCCAGAGACTTTACTAAGAAAACAACAGGATTACTTTCAGTCTTTAAAATGTATATTGCTGTACCTCTTATTTATATATAATAAGCACAATAATTTTGCATTGCACTTAACACAAAATACATTGAGACACTAAAGTACTGAGACCACCATCACAAATTTGTTTATCGGTTCTAATCTCAGAGAACAGTGTTTGAAATGCCACATTCCTGGCAGCAAGCAGCCATTATACCATATCATGATAAGTATCATGAATATCTGTAACAAGGTCTAAATGGGATCAGCAGCTGTGCCTCTTATGTTTGGACGTGTGCCCACTAAAATGCAATAAATCACTAGCAATTTATCCTTGACAGTATCTTTTATATTGTTGAGACACTAATAGCCACTATCCAGAATGACCATTGAAAAGATAAAGTAGTTTATAAAGGTTTAGTATTAACTTTACCAAAAGAATGCCATGCTTGGCTTTTATAGATACCAGCTAGTTGGAGAAACGAAGGTTACACTGTGTAAGTGCACCTGGCAAGAGCTCTCACATGGAGCCAATGTGAACTACATAAAACCACTGGTCACTTCATTTTTTAAATTCATTTCAACAACTCTAGTAAACAGAGAGCTTTAATGGGAAAGTCGCTCACCCAGACACCCAACAACAACATAAGTATTTTATGAGTCAGAAAAATGGATGTCGTACTACCAGAAAGTCTAATGAACTTTATTGCCATAATACATTTCATATCATTGTGAGTCTTTGCTCTGATATATAAATGGTGAAAGATATCTTGAATGTCAGGTCAGCCAGTCTTACATATATCAAGCATCAGGTGTCATGCCAGTATGAAAGCCACATTAAAGAATGACTTCATACAGACCTATCAGCTATTTTAATAAAATGCCAGGTTAAGCAGTTTCTTAGCCGAGTTTAGCGTGGGAAATCTAGATCCCTTTGTATAGGACATATAAATTTAGCATTTAGCCTCTGCTCTAAATCTTTATTTAAAAAGTCATTTATATAAAAGTAGCTTTCAAAAATTGAAATCTAGCTAGTCATAAGCAGACCTTTTTCTGTACTCTGAATCAGGTAAATCAGGATGGCCTGTTCTCCAATAAAAATGTGAAGGACTTGACTGAATTGATTAATTCCATTTTCAAGATAGCAGAGACAGCAACTCAACTTCCCCCCGCCCAGAACCCCTTCAAGATGAGACTTATGAAAGGAAGATTCATTTTCCATGCCAAACTAAAATATAGTTCAATCTTCATCTGATGTCCATTATCTAAATGGGCAATGACTCAGCTGTAAGGAAAGTTTTTATGGCAAAAAAACAACATCAAGAACTGGCAAACAGTTAATTGATGATTTAAGCTACAAACCTGTTCAGGGAAAAAGGGGAAGTTTAAGTTCACAGACATTAGAAGTCCAATATTCACACTGTAAATTAATTTGCACACCCATAATTTATCAATGTCCAGGGGATATCATAATGGATTTAAACTTATTAAAGTTAGCCCTGTGTTGTAAAGTGAACTTTTACTCATTCCTGAATTAGCCTATAGTTGCCATTTTCTCACTTATTTCTCCATCATTCTCACATATTGAGCTCACATACTGTGTAGGGAAGATATACGAAGGGCAAATCCCTCAGTTTTATTCAGAAAGAGGTTCCACTAGAGGTGTTCAGTAACTGTTCTGTTTGAACTCTGCCTGGATTGACACTTTAGGATTTAACCCTATTTGCTGAATTCTTGGCCACTTGAAGTTGCAGAAAAGCAACCAGCCTCAGAAGTTCATGGCATATCTTTCAGTGGAGTTCCCAGCTTATTCTTCTATAATTTAAAGGTGACTTATAAAAACAAACAAATTGGGTTAGGGTCCTTTTTTGTTTCATCATGATGTATAAAGAAGGTCTAAAATGATGGCATTAGCTTTTTAAAAGCTTATCAGCTTTCACATTAGACAAATTCAGATTTGTCTACCTTTCCCCCATGGAGAAAAACTGCAGGATATCATCACAAATACCACGGAAGTGAAAACGACCACAACTGGCAAAGGACTTCTAAGCATTGTTGTGATATAAATAGGTGGTCATTACTACACTTGTAATTTAAGGCTGATAAAGTTCTCTCCCCAGTTTCCTGGTTTTCCAGGGAAACTTTCCGTAAAAAAAGGAGACACAGGACCTGACAGTCCTAAAGTAAACAAATAAACGTAAAAGGAACTTATTTATATGTCTTGAAGAAGTGAGAAGACTTTTTCCCCATTTGCACATCATCTTTAACTTGTAGGAGTGCAAAGCTACCAAAATATAGTGACTGTAAAAAGTGGCAAATGCATGCATACAATGATTCAAAGGGCTCATTCATGATTTTGTATCCAGTTTATAGCAAAGGCATCTAACTAGTTACAAGTAACATTGTTTCCTCACAGCTTCTTTTCTGCCATGGTAACAGGCTTTGTGCATTTACAGCTGCTACACTGCCTAACTGTATTTGTTTGGGTGCATTCTCAGAAACACTATACAGTGCTAAGTCTTGCCTAAGTGTTTTTGTTTCTCCTCGATCACAAAACTTATGCCTGTCCCACTGCCAAAACAAGCCACACAAATGCAGCCATCTTTAGCAAGTAATACACTTTTTTAACAAATATGAAAGTACATAACAGTTTTTAGCAGAGCACATATATTTAAGTGTGGTTAAAACAGGCTCAAAGATTTTATCTGTTTAAATAATAAAAGCAACAATAACCTTTTTAGTCTAAGCCACAGGATGTGTTGGCGGCGGGTTTATAACTCATTCGCCTCCCCCCGAATACATGCTATTTACAGTAAAGTCTGCTTTACTGTTAGGTAGGACTTGGTAATCTGGCAGAAAGGTAAAAGTTAATGTCTGAGTATTCCTGACTCAAAAAAATGTTTATCAAACTAGTTCGACACATTGTGACTTTCTTACCATACACTCCTTTGTCCAGTAGAAGTAAAAATTCATCTACTGCAGTTCGCATATCAGATTCAGTAAGATCCAGCAGAGAAACAACTTTGAAATCCAATTGTCTCAGCAAGTTAGTCAATTCATAGACATCCACCATTGGAGCTTTGAGCTGAGGGTGATTCCAATAGCTCATGTTTCCTATCAACAGGGCTACCTTGTCAATTGCTGCAAAGACAAGAAAAACATTTTTTTACATTCTTGAGTCAAATATAATCAGGTTTTTTTAAAAGATGAGCTATTCTCAAATATAAGCACATGTGCATTATTTAGTGTATGTGTGTATACACACACACACACACACACACACACACACACACACACACACACACA
>ML685863.1:842551-876222 GCA_007922175.1 Pelusios castaneus | reverse complement strand
ACACACACACACACACACACACACACACACACACACACACACACACACACACACACACACACAGTGCTTTTTTTGTTTGTTTAAAGGTGCAGGTACTCGAATCTTGATAGTAAATTTGAAAATGCCTCTCCCACCCCTCTTCTTCCAGCAATGCACTGCTTTCCCCTGTTGACCCTGCCCTGCAGCTGGGCAGCAGGGCTGGCAAAAAAGGTGCTGGTACTCCGTATCTCTGCGTACCATCCCCCAAAAAGCACTGCATATATATCTGTGCCACCAAAGGACTCACCTAGGTGCCTAATTTAAAATGTATTTTGTTTCCAATCATTTACTCTGGAAAAGCCTGGGAAAACAAGTAGGTCTTGCAGCATGTCCGGAAGGTGAACAAATCTAGACTCTAATGCATCTAAAGTGTCTCAAACTGGTTGTTCTTTCAATAAGTCAATCTCCTATGATTCTCTGTCTTCCACCCCCAATGAGTTATCATCTTTCAAAGAGCAAGACAGTCATTCACCCTCCATAACAGCATAGAAATGCATCTAGATCAGAATTGGAATGACTGTGCCAGCATGCAAAATGCAAATACTATCATCAAGTTTTCCTTGCAACTGCATATTTATTGGCATGTAACTTTCCAAAACATCCCCACCACAAATCTTCCATGCTTAATCTCTCCCCAAAATGTGCAATTTGGAGGTCTCAGCATATATTACTACAGCATATCTAGAACGCTGGAGAGACTTGGCCTGGGAAGAGAACCTTTCCCTCCCCTTTAATAACTTGCTATATTATTTAGAACAGAACGACATTAAAAACAGCTGAAGTTTGAGAGTTTAATTTAAAAATGGACAGTGCTTATTGGAAACTGGTGCCTTGATCTGATCTGAAAATGTTCGTTTTGATTTAATGAAGTTTAAAGCATTTTTGTGCTGACCCTAAAAAACAGATTCTCTCATTAAGACCCCAGATCTGCACTGAGAATTGCATGAAGGATTCTTCCTTCTCCTCCCACAAACACACACACGCACACAGAAGTCAAGTGGGCTCCCCCTGCATGCTGGGATTACACCATAAAAAGTCACTTGGTGGACTGAACCTTAGTGCGTACTTCCTAATTTGAAAGCCAATGATGCAATGTGTATGTACATGCAGGTCGGGGAAAATGTACACCTTCAAAACTGCTTTGAAAGCAACTGTCTGGTTTTGTCTAAGTACTTCTTATTAACCTCTATCCTTTCACTCTTCAAAAAAGATTCCCAGCAGCTTTGATTTTACAATTTTTTTTCTTTGCGTGAGCGCGCTGCTTAAAAGCCTCCAAGGCCTTTAAGAAGTTTGATCTTTTCTAAAGTCACTTACAGTCACTCCATCTATCTAGCAGGATACCTTACACATCCTTGGAGCCTCCAAAACACAAGAAGAGGTTTGTCTGGGTCCACATTTCACCATATTTGTTTAGCACATTGATTGGATAAATTTCAAGTGTTCAGATGTGTGAATAAGAAACAAAGCAACTACACTTTGTGGATACCTGTTCAAGTGGCAGAAAAAAATAAGCTATTTGCTCCCAAGTCAATTCACTATTTTGGCCATCCACAGTTTTGGAATGAAAGAGAAAAACAGGTCATTTATAAGAGATGCTATAACTAGCTAAGCTACTGTATAATGAGAGTCATTTTAGTGAGTCGCTTAAAATGATTACACACTTTCAAGGCTTCAATAACCATCTGTTTTAGATGTTTTGTATAGTGTTGTGTCATTAACTCATATCAGAGTGCTGACAGCATTGCATCTTTGGACTATTCTTATTTAACACTACAAATTAGGAGCCATAAATTAGTAAAACAATTTGCATGCCATCAAGTCTAATTAAATTGCTTAAACATATACAAGTTCAATTTCCATTTGCTAGTCTCTTTGTAAGAGATTGAAAGATACTGGTCTATTATGCCAGTAGGGTTTATGAATGTCTTCGCTATGAACTCAATGCTTTTTCTAGAAAAGGTTTAATGCAAGGATTTCGGATTAAATCCATGTAAAAAGCTTCTAGTTAAGATCACTTACTGTCTCAACTATTATTTTGATAGAAGAGGAGGTTGAACCTGGAATTTGTGTATTAGTTCCTAGGATTAGTATTAGTTCTGGCTTAGAATGAGATCTTTTTATACACCATTTAATAACTGCAATCATACCATGCTAAATTTTGGGAGCAAGCTTTCTTAGCTCTAGCCAGTAATCACTCAAAGCTGCTGATATGAAAGATTTAAAAGGGACTGGATTGCATGATTCAACACATAACTTCTGCCCAATATCTGATTAGGTCACTGGCACAGATGCTGTTAACAGAGAAAACCATAAAATTTTTAATGAGGTACTAAGTTTCAGCTTCTACTCCATCTCAAGAGGTATCAGATTCATTTTATTTCCACAATGTGGATTCTTCTGTATAAACACAATTGAATTGGCTAAGGCAAAAAGAGCAATATATTTCTCTCCGTAGTGATTTATTATAGCACGAAAGCCTGTCATTAAGCACACAGCCCGTATACTGCTGAGTTAACTAAATGCTTTGACCTTTTGTTGCTAGAGTCTGTGTTTATTTCCTTCACAAGGAGGGTTCTTAGCCAAAGAATCCAATTCCAGTGGATGTTTTCTGCACAGGCTCAAGATATCTCAAGGCCAAATCCCATGACTGGGCAATGGAGTGAGAAATTCTTTTTGTCTAAAAGAAACCCAGCCTCAAAAGTTGCTGCTTTACTTAGGACTTAGGAATTCTATGACTATAACAAATACAGCAGCAAAGGTATATGTGTATGCTATGCAGTTCTTTTACTTGACTGTTTATAGACTTTATGATTTCTGAGACTCAAGTCATGTTGAACATAGGGGTCCTACAGATACAGTATATGTGCTTAACAGGCAAAGACAGACTATTAAGGCAAACAGACTGCCCAAAATACCTATCTTAGACTGTTTGCAACAGATTTCCAGCCCAACTTCAAGAACCCCCACAAAATAGAAACCTGAACAAGGCCAAATGACATGGTTACATTTCACAAGAAGGTCAAGCAAGGCAGAATTTACAAGATGATGCAAGTTCAGATTTTCTAACAGGGTGACTTTAAGTTAATAAAAAAAAAGGCATTCCCTCAATTAGATAGGCTCATTGTAATGTTTAGAAACCCCTTTTCACCTTTTCTCCCCCATCACCTTTATTTTTTCTTTGAAGAATAATCTCTACTTAGAAGATTAAAATCAAACAATAAAGTTAGGAAACATATTACATCTTTAGTAAAGTATGGCAAAACTCAGCTAATAGTGCATTGAAATATTTACTGTGACACTCAAACACGGTGTGTGGATTCAGTCAGCGTACAAACACTTCCAGCAGAAGGCACTTTTTACAGCCAAGGTGTTCATGTAGTGATTGAGGAACACCTATTATTACTATGCTGTTGCTTATTTTTATTTAATTAAAACAAACCTTTCCCCTTTAATATGAAGGACACATGATCATGTAGCAGAGGCCAGTTTGAGGCAATACAGGAGAGATTCATGCAGTAAGCCATTGGGTGCTTGTAAACAGATTTATGACTCAGTGTCTCATGCCAAGAAGAAAAGAAATGATTACAGTTTTCACTCATTGGACAAACTACAACCACCTTTTGTACAAAAAAATTCTAATTCCACCGTCTTGGACTGTCAAAGTACTCAAATACTGCACCAACATACATGTTGAGACCACAGAACAAAGGAGCTAGGTGGTTCTCAAAGTGGGAGTCAGGATCCTTTCAAGGAATCATGAGGTTATTATGGGAGGGTCACGAGCTATCAGCCCTTGTACATGCCATGGCTAACAGCCAATGTGCTTCAAAGCTGGGTGGCTGGAGAGCAGCAGCTGCTGATTGCACGGCCACTCCCAGCAGTAGCACAGAAGTAACGGTGGAGTGGCATGGCATTGGAGGGGAGTTGATGGAATGGTATGGGAGGAGGGGATCATCACAGGCTGAAATATTTACAAAGGGATCCCAGCAAAAAAAGTTCGAGACTCTGATTAGAAATTCTGAGAACTGAAAGGCATTATGCCAGTTCATTTGAAATACTTCACAAAGTTTGCTAACCAAAGAACTAATAAGCTGCAGAGATTTTTATACCTCTCTTAATAGAGCTATTGAATATTCTGTAACCTATTGCCCAAGCCATGGTAGAAAAAACCCACAATAAATTATTTAGATTTGGATGCACATTTCTCATCCAGTATATATATATTTATCAGGAATATGAAACTACTCACCAAAAGGCCGGTCAACTGATTGTTCTTGCAGATCTATTTAAAAGAGGGGAAAAACATGGATCATCAGTAGTTTCAATTGTAGTTGTGTATTTCTTCTGCATTTCTTTAGTATAAAACATCATCCTGTTTCAGCTAGTTCTTTTCCACAGCTTCATCTGCTCTTTTTAGCCTTTCTAACTTTCCAGGATAAGTTTTCACTTCTAAAACCTAGCAATATGAATTACTTGCTGTTATCCTAATTTTCCATCCTCGAGCACATTAGCCCTAGTACGGTATGTATGATAGAGGGTTTTATATCATGAATTCGAGATGGCAAGGAAATA
Organism: Pelusios castaneus; assembly: GCA_007922175.1. Lineage (NCBI taxonomy): Eukaryota > Metazoa > Chordata > Testudines > Pelomedusidae > Pelusios > Pelusios castaneus. Next base: position 871,611 of record ML685863.1, on the reverse strand, counting down.
TGGATTTTGATCTTATAAACTAGAGGTTAGTATTTTCAATAAAACCTGAAATACACTACATTCTCTCTAATCAGATGTGTTGCAGGGAATCAAGTACACCATGAGTTGCGGATATGTGCTATATTCAGAAAAGTTGAGAATTTGCTATTTGAGACATTCTTTTATTTTTTTTTCACCACTTGCAGTGGTGTGGCAGACCTAAAAATGATATTCAGTGCCAAATAATAGGTGGATGAAATGTCTATCCGTTTCGTTAACATGCATGCATCATTTCAACACTGCCTATAGATTTTCTTGGAACGTAATTTTTGGCCAAAATAAATATGTCTTCTGTGTCCAGCACAGGAATTACATGGCCTTTGTGATATGACACTTTTGGGAACCAAGTGTCTGGGATACTCCCTAATGGAGTAATAGTTGAATTTCCAATGCAAACAAATGTGTATCAAATTACATTATTTGATCTCCAACCTGATTGACCCTAATCAGGGGTCTCCAACCTTTCACCAGCTGATGGCACAACACTCATAGGTTTCAATGGCAACTTCTCTTCAGAAGTAGATTGTGATCTACTGATTGGGGACCACTGCATTAGATCATCAAAATCATTTGTATGTTTGGAGCCAGACATCTTAACTCAACAAGAGTTTACTCTAGCAGCAGATAATCAGGTGTAGCATCATGCTGAAACATCTCAAGTGCAAAAATCCTATACTAGAAGCCAAAAACCAGATTTATGTTTTAACATTAAGTGGCTTAGTGTATTTTTGCAACAATATAAACTGATTTGCTGGATTATCTTCAAATTATACTAATTTATTTTAGTGCCTCAACATGACAGTAAACATTTTCAGTAGACACGCGTGTAATGCTGGCAACCAGATGCCAGTTTACGCCAAGTTCCTCATGCCTCACTTGAATATGGATAAACACACAGCTGGAATCAGTCTGGTTCACCTATGTGTTAGTATTGGCGAAACAGGCAGTTATAAAATGCATGTAGTATACAGACTTCACGGAATGCTCATAAATTGGCTGCATGCATGAATCTCACTTACAGCATCTGTATCCCATGTTGTAAGGTAGTATTTGCATTTTAAGCCTCTGTAACTGTGTAAGTCACCAGACAAGAGAAAAACATTAACTAGTGTGAAATACTAGTCTCTAATAGTAGAAATTTCCAGAGGGGTGTAGCCATGTTAGTCTGAGTACAGCAAAAACAACGAGAGTCCTGTGGCACCTACAGCCTAACAGATTTCTTCCGGCATGAGCTTTTGTGGACTATAACCCACTTCATCAGATGCATTAAGTGGAAACCATAGTCGAGAGGTATATATACACATGCCAGGATGGAGGAGGGCAAGTGTTAGCAAAGTCAGTTCAGAGAGCAGATGGGGACTATTCACACCAGTTAAAGAAAGAGAATGTGTGAACAGAACAATCACTTTTTGTAGTGTGATAACCATTCCAGGTCCTATTCAGACCCAGTCTGATTGTGTCAAGTTTGCAAATCAGCTTCAGCTCTGCAGTTTCACGCTTAAGTCTGTTTTTGTAGTTTCTTTGTTGAAGTATGGCAACTTTCAGGTCAGCTACTGAGTGTCCATGGAGGTTGAAATGTTCTCCTACAGGTTTATGGATGTTGCCATTTTTAATGTTGGATTTGTGTCCGTTTATCCTTTTGCATAAGGACAGTCCAGTTTGGCCGATGTACATGGCAGAGGGGCATTGCTGGCACATGATAGCATATACCACCTTAGTGGATGTGCAGGTGAATGAGCCCCTGATGGTGTGGCTAATGTGGTTGGGACCTGTGATAGTATCACTGGAGTCGATGTGTGAGCAGAGTTGGCAATGGGGTTTGTTGCAAGGACAGGTTCCTGGATTAGTGTTCTTGTTGTATGGATTTGGTTGCTGTTGAGTATTTGCTTCAGGTTGGGGGGCTGTCTGTAAGCAAGGATAGGCCTGCCTCCTAGGACTTGAGAGAGTGTGGGATCATCTTCTAGGATAGGTTGTAGATCTTTGATGATGTGTTGGAGAGATTTTAGCTGGGGACTGTAGGTGATAACCAGTGGTGTTCTGTTTTCTAGGTCAGGTCTGTCCTGTAGCAGGCGCTCCTGGGTATCCGTCTGGCTCTGTCAATTTGTTTTTTCACTTCCTCAGATTACTGTAGTTTGAGGAATGCCTGATAGAGATCTTGTAAGTGTTTGTTTCTGTCTGAGGGATCAGAGCTTAAGGTTTGGCTGTAGACGATGGATCGTGTAATGTGTCCTGGGTGGAAGGTGGAGGCATGTAGATATGTATTGCAGTCACTAGGTTTCCAGTATAGGGTGGTGTTAATGCGTCCATCCCGTATACGTAGAGTAATGTCCAAGAAGTGGATTTCTTGTGTGGACTGGTCCAGCCTGAGTTTGATGGTAGGGTGGAAATTGTTGAAGTCCTGGTGGAATTCTTCCAGGGACTCTTCCCGTGGGTCCAGATGATGAAAGTTTCATCAATGTAATGTAGGTAATGGAGAGGCAATTGTGGAGGAGATTCAAGGAAGCAATGTTCTAGGTCGGCCATAAAGATGTTGGCATACTCTGGGGCCATGTGGGTACCCATAGCTGTGCCACTGACTTGACGGTATAGATCATCCCCAAATCTGAAGGAGACGTGGGTCAGGACAAAGTCACAAACTTCAGTTAGCAGGTATGCCGTGTCATCATCCAGGAAACTGTTCCTAATGGCTTGTAGTCCATCTTTGTGAGGAATGTTGGTGTAAAGGGCTTCTACATTCACACATTCACTCCCTTTGATTAACTGGTGTGAATAGTCCCCATCTGCTCTCTGAACTGACTTTGCTAACACTTGCCCTCCTCCATCCTGGCATGTGTATATATACACCTCTCAACTGTGGTTTCCACTTCATGCATCTGATGAAGTGGGATACAGCCCACGAAAGCTCATACCAAAAGAAATGTTAGTCTATAGGTGCAACAGGACTCCCGGTGTTTTAGTCTCCAGTGGGATACGTTATCTCCCAACCGACAAAGAAGGCCTATCGATACCATGCAAACTACTGGGGACCATCAAAGGACAAAGGACTTTGCCTGCACGCCACAAATTTTCCCCACGAAGGGAAGAGGTACAACTGAATGCCTTCTGCCAGCTAAATTTGCAACTCAAAAAAGAAGGGGGGGAGGGGTAAGTATAAAGAAAACCCTACCAAGGAGAAACTGTATCTCTTTGCTGCTTGGACTGTGGGGGGAGGGGAGGCAAAATTTCTAGGCATAAGCAAGGGATCCCCACATAGAACTTGTTTATCACAGAAGCGTCTATTTACCTTTTGAAACTTAAGATTGGAACTCATTTGTGTATCTATGTTTACCTGCTTTAAACCTGTAAATAAAGCTTTTTCCCTTTTTCTATTTAGTAAATCTTTAGATCAGTGGTTCTCAACCTTTTGCAGGTCGCGATACACTTGGTTGCATATTGTGACTCTACAGGACACAGCAGTCCACTCCCACCCATGGCAAATCCACCCATCTTCCCAGCACTCTGTGACACACTTACCACTGTGTAGAGACACAGTAATATGTCCCGACAGTGGCTTTAGATAATACCTGAGCCAAACCCATATAATAAGTTGTCTTTGGTGTGAAATCTAAAGTGCAATTGGCCTGGGAGTAATCTAAATACTATGGTGATTTTTGACGTAAGGAACAGCCTATTACAAAGGCAAGCTTACCTTACAGTGCTTGAGGAATTTACACTTGTTAATTGGTTGGTGAAATCTACGTAAAGAACGCACAACCAATTTGGGGTTTGTGCCCTGCTTCTTAACAGTCTGCCCAGAGACTGGTACCCATGCTCTGGAGTCACTGCAGGACAGCTTGACAATATGACTCAATCAAAACCCCAGCTCTACATTACACCTAACCTATGCAAATGAGACACACCAGTCTTAAATTTTGCAGCTTAGATCCATTCAGTTTTCAATATACATTTAAAATCTGAAAATCAAGCTGTTCATTTCAACGCAAGTGCTACTTACCAGACTTTCCAAGGCTACTAAACTCTTCTGTAGAGAAAGACACAACAATAATGAAATTACAGTTGACAAACAATAGGGAAAAGAAATATTGATCATAAAAAGGATCAACTGTTGTATTCTGTATTTAACAGAAGCAGAAGGCTCAAAAAGCAAGCTCTAAAACCTGGACAATTTTTTTTTTTAAAGTCTGTATTTTTATAATTTAGTAAACATATCCCTTCACAACCTCCCATCAGACCACACTCGCAAAACAAAAGACTACACGTTGATTGACATCAAAATAGAAAATATGATTAAATATGGACTCAGATTTCATTATAATTTTTATATGAGAGAACAGACACAAGAGAAACACCAACAGGAAAAATATATTGTACATACTTCACCCAATTAATCCACAGACATTCAAGCAGCTTGACAAATGAGAAAACAACAGAATCACACATTTGAAGATACTTGTTTTTATGAAGGTTCTAAAATAGCAACATCTTAAACAAGAAAAGAATTTTAAGAAGATAAATGAAGACATTTTTTGTATGATTTTCAGAAATGTCAAACATTCACAGCACTTACTGATTTTTCATTTCAGGGACTTCAATGGGAGATAAGAAAATTTATTTCAAGTGCCATGAAGCAGAAATGTTTTCTAGACAGTCAAATGAAACTCATACCAGTGCAGCGGTAAATGGCTCAATACTGCAAAGTACTTAACATCTACATGATCCACTCACTTTTGGCCCTCATAGGTCAGGCTCTTTATGCAGAGGCTAGTTCACTGGGGCTCAGCCAAGCTCTTTATACTAGTGGAAAAATGCTTCGTAATAGCCTAATGTTGCCCTCTTCCTTGTTTCTTCCAACTTATGTATTACTTTTTAAAATTATGCTAAGCCTGATTTGATGGAGAAAGGTCAAATAAAATCTCCCTAAAACCTCTAAGTAAACTTCCTTTTTGAACAGAAGCATATCATAAATAAGGTGCCATCCCTAGCACAAAGGGCACAAGACCACATGGCCAATCAAGAGAAGTTTTGAGAAGACTGCTGCCCTAACTCATACTAGGTCTGAATCAGCAGCCATTGGTGCCTAGGGAGCTGTGCTTTTCCCAGGATGTTACCCCTTGGTCTAGCTGAAGACAACCCAGCACCTCATGTTTCATAAGAAACTGGTAAACTTTTCCCATGGTTTGCATATGGCGATAGCGCAGAACCAAAATATTTTTGAGGCCCAGACGAAGAAAATAGCTCATAATTTTGTTTGTTCAATAGCATCAGATGCAAAGGAGAAATGGGATGCGCATGCAGAAGACTCAAATTATGTTGCAAATCAGTGTGCTACAGTACATTAAAGCCTGCTGTTGCACACACTATTGTAATGATAGATTCAGCAATCTCTGTAATTCCCAGCATCCAGGATTATTTTTAAAAGCACCCACAACCAAACGTTTACTTTACCTTCAGTGCATTCCACGGCCATTGCTTTTCTTCCTTGGTTTTTAAGAGAAAAATCTGAGTATAATTCATGCTCTCAATTACTATTAACTACCAAAAGACAACAGAGGTTACTGCCAAACTGTATTGCTAAATACGGATAAATGATCATATTTTAAACAGCTTCATTTGTTGGTATTAGCACTGAAAAAATGTGGTTGCCAAAATTTAATATGTAGTTTAAATTTAAATGTGGTTGTCACAATATTAGAGAGAAAACACAAAATGAATAGTTACAATAAGCCTAAATTATATATGTAATTCCAGTGCCTAAAAAGAGCAATCAAAAAGTTATTATAATACATTTTCTCCTTGTTTAGGGTTCTTGTGCATGCGTGTACACACACACGATTACACATTTATTCTCCTTCATCTCCTTCACTGTGGGCAATTTCACTTGGTTCTATTTGTGCTCATGAAGGAAGAAAGGAAGTAACTCAGTCACTACCATCATGAAAATATTTAGGTGAAATCTCAATAGTTGGACATGTCATTCTCTCGTCAAAGCACTGGTCTTACCTTCTCTTTGCAAACTACTTAAACTTAATGTTTTTTCACTAGATAGTAGCAGGTTCAGAAACTTGACAATTGCACAAAGATGCTGACAGAGGATCTCTAAGTACTTTAAAATAGTAAGTTTCTAAAAAACTACGGCTGGCAAGTATAACTGTTTTATAACTAATGGGCAAACTGGAGTTAGAGGAAGGTTAAGTGATTTGTCCATGGCCATGCACTCGGAGCTCTGAATGGGAATTCTAATGCCAAGTCATCTGCTTTTATTTATCAGGTTTTACTGTGTGTCAGATTAATAGAATCATTACCTATCATGACTTCTATCTTCTTGCTTTCTTGACTGTCTTGATCATTAAATACACAACACCAGTAGGTCCCTTTATGTTCCATGTCCACATAAGACACCTGTATAAAGCAACAGAACCAGACACCTCAAATAAAATATATAAACTGCATTTTCAGTTAAACTAATTGACAGGAAAAGTCATAAAAATTAAGGCTAAACATCCTTCACAAGACTTCAGAGACAAAGATCCTGGTCCTGGAGTACAGTAGTCTGTCTTCATGAAGCTTGTTGCAGGATTGGAGCCAAAGAGCTGTACTATAAATCTGTCTTGCTGATTTGAGCTGAATTAAGCATCAAATACTACAGCTTATATGAGTTTAGAAAAATATTTGCCACACGACATCATCAGTTATGGAGCACAGGGAAGCTGCTGCAAAGATTTAGTCACAATATAATCAATAAATGCATGCTACATTTCTTTATATCCTTCTATTAAGTCGATGTCACTCTAGCCTGAGATACAAAAGTATCTTCCACTATCTCCAACTAATCAATACCTCCAGAGACATAGATTTCCTATTCCAAAGGGGTAGCCGTGTTAGTCTATTGTAGAAACTATTGTAGAAAGACAACAGAGTCCTGTGGCACTTTTAAAGACTAACAGATTTATTAATCGCATGAGCTTTCGTGGGAGAAAATCCCACTTCGTCAGATGCTTTGAAGATAGGAAAGTTACAGAGTGGTAGGTAACTTTCCTATCTTCAAAGCTCTGACAAAGTGGGATTTTCTCCCACGAAAGCTCATGCGATTAATAAATCTGTTAGTCTTTAAAAGTGCCACAGGACTCTGTTGTCTTTCTACAATAGATTTCCTAATTAGACTTACTTTAAAACTCTGCCCTCCAAAGGGACTCAAAACAGCTATGGAACTACTAAGCAAGGGGACAACAGAAAACTGAAATATGCAAATGTTCTTTATGCTATTTCAAGCATAATTCTTATAATTTAAAGTCTCTCTAAGGCAAATAATCAAGGTAAAAGTGGTTGGATTAGTTTGAGTTCAGCACCCCTCAGTAACTTACCCTATACTCCTTTCTGTTCCCATTTGGCAGCGGAAATCCATTTCTGAACCACTGGTAATAAGGAAGTGGGTTTCCAAGAGCGTGACACTCCAAAATCAATCTGTCCCCTACCATCAGGTTTTGCGACTGAGGCTGAGTGCAGATATGTATCTTGTTTTCAGGCAAACCAATCAAGCTTCCTTAAAGTTAACAAACAAAACCAAACAAACAGACAAAGAATTCACTAAGATTTATTTGTTAAAACACAGAGAAAAAACCAGGCTTTTTTACTGCTCTGTCTTAAGTCGGGAAGAATCTGACAGAGAGAAATAGAGAATAGTTAGTTTGCCTGCTATTTGCTTCCATTTCAACATACAAGAAGATGCCTGTGCTAGTCTCCAGACACTGACAAACTGTTGTTAATGTTTATTATGCAACAGACGATACGCCGTTCTCCATACAAACCAGATACTAACCAAAAGAAGATTGAGGGGAGATATGATTGCTCTCTATAAATAGATCAGAGGAATAAATACCAGGGAGGGAGAGGAATTATTTGAATACAGCACCAATGTGGACACAAAACAGGAAATTTAGACTTGAAATTAGAGGCAGGTTTCTAACCATCAAAGAAGTAAAGTTCTGGAATAGCCTTCCAAGGGGAGCTGTGGGGGCAAAAAACCTATCTGGCTTCAAAACTAAGCTTGATAAATTTATGGAGGGGATGGAATGATGGGACAGCCTGGTTTGGCAATTGACCAATTTTTGACTACTTGTGGTGGATATGCCAATAACCTGAGAACAGACGTTAGATAGGATGGGTTCTGAGTTATTACAGAGAATTCTTTTTTGGGTTTCTGGCTGCAGCTAGACTTGATAAAGGATTTGTAGAGTGAGACTTAGATAGAACAGCCTTTACTGAAGACAGGACTGCACCACCAACCACCCGCATTTCTTCAAGAAATGCCTTCTATGTGTTCTGTTTATCTGAACATACACTATATTTAATAGCGTCAGTTGACAACTACCAGTAATGTTCCAAGTCCCAGCGCCATTCTGTGATCTATTACAGGACAGAAGTTCAACCACAGACTATGCAAGGCCGAATGCTCTTCTGCAGGCAGCTCCTCTAATGTTACGAACTGAAGTTTGTGATGTACTACCATCACAGCATTCAGGGATCAGCATCTTAACTACAAATTTGACAGATGCTGTTACTGCACCAGAAGTGCAATTATTTGCCAGAGAACCCTGCTGTAGTTTAGTGTCTGACTCTTTTCAGCGCCCTCAAAATGTACTCTCAGCGCAGTGGAGTATATTATGCTTTCAAGGTATGTTACTGTGGCCTTTATTTGCTGGATTTGACTTTTCAATTAAAAAAAGAGTAAGCATTACCAGCGTAAATTATTTTGATTATAGATAAACCAAAAGAGAGGATTGTGTTCTTGATTGTTTTTAAAAAAAAAAAAAAAAAGACCTAATCCAGGACACAGGTTGCCCCCTTCCCTATATTCTTGAGATTGAGATGAAATGAAACCCAGATCCAAACTATTGGTTTGTTATGACGAGACCCTAAAACCTGTATGTCATAGCTTTGTATAGCCACAACCAAAAGTCTTCTTGTTTCACTTCCAATACTTATTTGACATAATATTTACACATTAGAGGCTGCTTAGCACAAAGTTATAATCTGACAGACGTAAATCTGAAGAGAGGGATTTTTTTAAAAAATGGTTAACAACATGGCTATCCAAGAAATACATTCTGTAGAGTACATGATTAGTGATTTAAATATAAAACAACAGAGCTTGCACTTCTGGACTATTTACTTATCTAGACAACCTCCTTAACCCCCTCAGTGTGGGTGTGCCATTCAAGTTACAGGGAGCTGAGCACACACACAAGGAAAAATTATCTCCACAGTTGATATACCACAAAGTAATCATTTTACCACTGCCCCAAAATTGCCAGTTTATGCTAGCATCATGTTTTAATGCAAATTACATTTCTTAGTGTTTCATACTAGTGAGTAGAAACCAGTGTTTCGTTGTTTCGTAAAGGTGTACAAGCACATAGACATCAGAGTTAACCCAAACGAGAGCACACACAAGGCCCTCCATGTGCCAGTTATGTACCCACCATGGAATTACAGAAGGATCCTGCATCCTTTGCACTAAATGCAAACCCCAGAGTGGCCTAAAATTCCTGCAGAGGTACCCAGTGGACAACGGTAGCTACTAAGAATAATGACTGTGAAGGGTTGCATTGCAGCCGCCATAAACTGCCTGCGGACTAAATTCCCATCACCACCAGCTTACTTTCCTGCAATGACTGGAAATGAAAATTTTAAGCAGTGGTCCCCAAATGGTTGATTGCAATCGACTCCTGAACGGCAGTTGCCATTAAAACCTGCTGGTGGAAGGTTGGAGACCATTGTTTTAAAGGGTTAGTGCGAAGCTATGTTATTGTCACCTATTTTAGTGTGTCAATATTTCTTAAATTAGTCAAGTTTGACAGTGAATCTATTAATAAAAAAAATACATAGGCTCTTCTATAGTATTAGATGTTGGATTTTCTCCCGCAAATGCTCATGCAATAAATAAATCTGTTAGTCTTTAAAAGTGCCACCAGACTCCTTGTTTGTTTAATCTACACTAGTCACCTTTCATTTTAACTCCTACATAAAATTTCTTCCTAAAACAAGTCTGTCCCCTCACATGTATTAATATCAAAGCTGCTAACATATTGAGATTAAATATATTTCTATTGTACACAGAAGCAACTTCATTGGGAAGAATTCAAATATGCATGGGATGTATGGTACCATTAAAAAATAGTAGCAAGGGCAGACTTCCCCAGAAAGAATGCAGCATGAATCTTTTAGCTCAGCTGTTGTAATCACTCATTTCAATGTATTTAGATTAAAGGTCCAGAATATGAGACACATGTTGGCATCTAACTAATCAATCGCTTATGGATTAAGGATGCATAACCATAGGTATTACATGCGCTGACTCACTTTGTCAGACTTCCCCATTCTACAATGTCTCAGCAACACTGCATTTGTAGAGCACGGTGTACTTCAGGGCTCCTACAGCACATGCGCTCGAGCCAAAGAGAAGAGAATTAAAGATGAACTGAAAGCGTCAATTAAGGTCGGGTCTATGTTTCCAGTGACATTTGGTGGCAGAATTTACGACAGAAATTACGCAAGCTACGTAGCCTGGCTAGCGTAACTTCCGTCAACTTTAAAACTTGGGTTCTATGTGTTATCTTCACTGCACTATGCCAACAGGAAATAAATACCTGTCAACACAGCACTATGACACCTGAGGAGGTGGTTTTACTAGATTGAATTTCAGATCGATTAAGCAGAGAAGACAAACGAGCCTCGTTCTGCCCTAACAAGGCACACCTGTAAGGCTTGTGCCACCTAGAGGGAGGGAGCGTGAAAAGGAAAATCCTGCCACAAGAAAGGCTGCTACACCTCCGAGACTGCTGACCAGAGACATAGCTCAGATAAAAAGGAAACAGTCATAGGCCTTAGCCACCCCTGAAACGGCATGGACCAGCTGTCAAGCAGGGTGCCACAAGAGGTGGTACTAGAGGTAGACCCTAACTAAAGATAGTAGCCCAGCTGGTAAGCCAAGTCCCAGAAGGCTGACCCCAGAAAGATTGCCCAAGAGACAGGCCATCTTTGTCTTTCTTTCTTCTGATTCCCCTCTCTCATATGGAAAGAGAGAGAAAAGCACTTGTCTTTGTTTGGTACAGACAGCCAGGGGAAAGATGTTATAAGCCAGTAGCTCTCAACCTTTCCAGACAACTGTACCCTTTTCAGAAATCTGACTTGTTTTGCGTAACCCAAGTTTCTCCTCACTTAAAAACTACTTGTTTACAATATCAGTATTTTTTTTTAAAGCATCACAGAATGATACTGAAAAATTTCCTACTTTCTCATTTTTACCATATAATTATAAAATAAATCAATTGGAATTTACATATTATACTTTTCACCGTATGGTATATAGAGTAGCATAAATAAGTCATTGTCTCTTTGAAGTTTTAGTTTGTACTAACTTCACTAGTGTTTTTTATGTAGCCTGTTGTAAAATTAGGTAAATATCTAGATGACCTGATTTACTTTTTGGAAGACTTCTGCGTGCTCCCAGTGATACACATTCCCCTAGTTGAGAACCACAGTTATAAACAACTTAGAGCAAGGCCTGGTGGAGACTCAGAGAAGCCCCAGTCCCTCACATAAATATACTGATTTAATCAAAAATATCACAGGAAGTTAACATTTTCTTCTGAAATAATATATATATGTAAGATCAACATGTTTCCTTTTGATGAGGTTAAAATGAAATAGTTATTGTAATATTTAGTTACACACACACGACTTCATTCTGATTTGGATCAAAACCAATTTAAAAATCTTAGAATTTCTGGCAAGACAAAAATTCCAGATTTTGAGCTCTTCTGAAAGGAAATGAAACTCAAATAATTGTGATGGGAAGAGATTTTTAGATAGATTGTTTTTATTAACGCCTCAGATGCCTGACAAACAATCGAAGGCTGAGAAATCTCCCCCTAATCCTCTTAGAACTCCAGTAAACAAGAGAAAGGAGGACTGGCTGTTACCAAAACACAACAAAACAACTTTTTCCCCCTGTAAAAGCCACACAGACCTTCAGGTCTTCTTTATACACCAGAAGCAAAAGCAAATAAAGAGGCACAAAGCAGATCACCTTTGAAGGCCAGAGCAACTATCATTGAGAGTTCCCCAATCAACAGTGTGTGAACAACCCTCCCTGGAACTCACATCCAGTCTTCCCCTAGGGCAAAAAACCCCCTAACATAACATCCATTGTCAAGAAACTCTCCATGGCTTGGAGGAGGACTGGTTTCACCTTATTTGCACATTCTATTGCTTTTTATTGTCTCCCCACTGTAGGGGAAGGAAATGAGTTACTGTAAAGGTTTGCAGGCCTAATACCCAACTTTCAACACTGGTCAATTTTAAAACTCAGGCAGATGCTTGCTAAGACTATTGCTCATGTTGTTGAACTGCCTAAACCCACTCCCATGTGTGAGGCAATCGTTCAGACAACTTAACATTTTATATCAGCTTCCAGCTGCTTGTTGCATCATACCTTTGACTGCAGAATTCTATCACCTCTTGACCTAACAGACATCTGCACTCTTCAAAGTTCTTTGGCTTGGTACAGATAAAACTATATCTCCATATGTGTGGACGGTGTGAGGCAACACAGTCTTACCACATAGGCTTCAAGTTCTAGATGTCATAAACAGAGCTCATTTGCTGCAATTCAGCAGTTGCAGAATTTACAATTTAACCAATCTCCCACAAAATCCAAGTCAAACTGCTTCTCTACCTAGTCAAAGAAGTAGTAAGAGTTAGCATCTGTTGTAAACAGAGGGGTTCAGAAACCTCCTTAGATATTTATGTCCTGACTTGTCCAGGAATAGAAGAAATGGGATGGCAGAGCCATTGACACCATTCCAGAGCCATTGAGAGTTGCTGTTGCCTTCTTTGGCTTAATTATTTATTTAAATTTAATCAGAGCCCAATGGATGGCACCTCAGTTGCTGAGCTTAAGACACAAAAATGATGCAAAATTTGCCTTTTCTGGCCTTTTACTACCTTCAGATGGGATAGGATTAGGGATGTGTGGAAGGCATTTCTTAGGTAAAGTTGTGAGTACAGATTTTCAAAAAAGCCTAAGGAAATCAGGTGCCAAACTCCCATTAGTCTTTGAAAATGCGAGTTGGCAAGTAAAGGGTCATTTACATACTGAGTAAAGTCACTGTATAAAACACATGGTATATAAAGAGGGTCGAATAAAGATCCGACTGGATTCCATCAACCCAGTGCTTCCAATCACAAGAGACTTCTCCCCACCTCCCAAGCCTTCTTGCTTTAGACACATATACATCTGTTAAATAAAACTTCATTGTGTCTTTAATTTAGTAGGGCGGTGGGGGGAGGAAGGTTAATGTTTTGTTGTCAATGATGTGATACAGTACAATGTTTTCTTATTTGTATATATCCAGGCTCGGCAATTTAAAAATTTTTTTTTCAAAGGCTATATCAATATTTATTTTGAAACTTATTTTTTATTTTCCTTTATCTAAATTTTCACTGTTCTACAAATATTATGAGTTAAGCACTTTTTCCAATTTTTATTAATTTTAATGTTCACAGTTCCAGGAAACTGGGGGAAGTCAGACAATATTTATTAAATGACCGATGTTGAGATTCTAAAAGTTAAGGCTTTATCATCATTAAATGCAATTTGTCAAATCACATGTCAAAATACACAAAATAAATATCCTTAAATCAAGCTCTAAGTTCTCAAGGAGCATTCTTCTTATTTTTGCCTGTAGAGCAATTTCTATCATCATTGGAAACTTTTTTTTTTTGGCGAACACTGAAATCAATGTTTGCTGACATTACTGATAATCTAATCTGTATATCTCCACTGCCCTTTAAACATCAGAACTTTGCCACTTAGATAAAGCTTTTTTTTAAATTTCTCTCTGCAGTCTTACTAAACAGCCATGACTCAGTTCACCCTCCGGAGCCAACATTACAATCAGGATGATTTAAGACAGTTAAAAAATAGCTGCAGGAATGCTTTTGGTGAGGAAGGAGAAAATATCAAACTGAGCAATTCTTTAATTTTAGATGTTAAAAAGGTTGCTGTTTTAGCATTAATCCTTGCAACATTGGTGAAAGGATGATCAGTTTTCCTTACACCCTCGTCCTGCCAGGAGTAACATTATAAGCAGAACACAACCGTAGTTCAAAATGCATGGAGCAAAGCACCACCAATGAGTTGAATAAAAAAAAGTAAAATGAACTCTCTCTTTACAGATTAAGGATGATTGACTTGCTTTTTTAACTTTGTACATTTCTTCTCATATCAGTATGTCAGTGAAATGCCAAAACTTTCAAGTATTGCAGTAAGAAACAGTTAAAAATGTTGCTATTATTTTTTCATCTGTCACATTCATTTCAAAATTTCTGTGGATTACCCTACCATCTTAACCACCAAAACCACACAGGCCCTGAAATGGGAGCAATAAATGGTATTAGTATATTAAGGCCTAAGAAATGGCCTGCAAATACAAGATATACTGTACACTCTACCAGACTCTGGTACTAATTAAATGAATATAAATGAACAAATTTTAATCTCTGCATTTTAGTTTTCTTCTTCTCCTTTATTTATTCTCATAGACTCATAGACTTTAAGGTCAGAAGGGACCAGTACGATCATCTAGTCTGACCGCCTGCAAAATGCAGGCCTCAAGACCTCACCCACCCACTCCTGCAATAGGCCACCAACCTATGACTGAGTTATTTACCTCCTTAAATCATGATTTAAGGACTTTAAAATATTCCTTTCTTCCTGCACTCATTTGTCACATTAACATTACATACTTAATACATGATTTTCCTATTACAAGTACTTTTGAACCATATCTGGTACTTTACTGATATCAGTATCATACATTGTTTAGTTGCAAAACTTTTAAGAATTCTGTTCATAAAGACTAACCCATTATTTTACTGATTAGTTTCTAAAACAGACATACACTGGATGCAGAAAATACTTATCTACATTAAGTCAATTTTGTGGACTTAGCACTCCACACATACATAGTGCTTTATAATCTCAAAGTGCCATGTGTTAAGGCTAGTTCACAAGTTGATCTCCATCTCATTTCTCTACTGCTCTATAGAGAGTATAGACAGAAAGACTGTGCTGGATCTATTCTTGGTGCAGCACACGTCTGATGCGTGTCAGCACAACTATGCTGGAGCCTGGCCAGCACTTTGGGAGGTATGGAGTCAAAGCTATGCCCATTCCCACCTACTTGGGGAGGAAACAGCAGCACATAGCAAGCGCTGCAGAACCTGCTTTCCCTCCCTTTTTATATTCAGTGAAATAGGTAGCCAGCACAAGGAAGTGAGGCATAAAACACCCCTTCACTAATTTGTATAATCATGAATGCTAAGCCACAGTCTGGGCTCTAGTTAATTAAGTTATTACAGCAAGTCAAAGAATCTCACAGCAGACTGCATTTTTTAGATGCATATTCCCTTAAAAATCTATTGAACTATGATCTGGTTGATTTTCCCCAACCCCCAGATTTCCATGGAGGGGACCCATTGTGAAAGGCATTTGCAACTCACCATGTGACACTCCTTGTAGATCACAAACATCCAGTTGTGCCCACCGACTGAACTCAAAGGAAGAATCGTTGTTCACTCGACAGATGTAAAACCCAGAATCATTGAGGCTCACTGCATTGAAAATCAACTCTGGGGAATTCCCATGTGGAACCTGCATTACATATGGCCACAGAAAACATAACTTAGACTGACTGGTGCTGGTCTGGAATAAATATTAGAATACTTGTTTCTAGCAAGGATAGCACTCCAGACTACTATCACAGTTACTTATCTCTTCTGAAAGATTGAAATAAGCTATACGTCTTATCCTCAGCATTTAATGACTTAAAGGTAAATTCTGATTCAAGGGCAGATTGGGGTTGCTGTTAAGTAAAAAGAGACATTAGATATTAGAGTTGCTGTTAAGTAAAAAGAGACATTAGATATTTTCTTAGAGAGCAGGTTGTTCAGGAACTTCAATTCTGAATCTTTATCCTTCCCGCAACTAGCTGGATGGGATTCCCAAAACACCATCCCAGCCAGCATTCATGTTATAGCAGTATTGTCATAAACAGATGCATCCAACGCCGAACAGGAAACGGTTAGAACTCTTGGGGGCCGGGAAGCAACAAAAGGCTATACATGAAAATAAGTTTATCTTTACCAGATCTTTAGCAGATAAGAAATAAAAAAATATACAGTAAGTATGGCATTTATTATACACATTTCAGTAACAAAAAGACAATCTGTATCTGGATCAAACTAATTTTTAAATCTCTCTTATGGTCTAAAAGTGATTTAAAATTACATTTTAAAAATGACCTATAAAACCACTGCTAATGTAAAATTGATAGACCAGTCATCAGTGGGTGGGACTGAACCTAGGAAACTGTGCATGAGCCTGTACTCACTACTGCATCAACTGAAAGCCACAGGGCTCTTAGTTAAGGCTGTAGCAGACTCATCAATAGATGGACAAGGTGTCACTGGAAGGGGACCCAGGGCTACACCAACATCACAAAGTTTTATCAATAAGCATTTCTCTCACAGGAAGATACGCCTGGATGGGGGTAGGGGGTCCCTGCATGAGAGAGAAAGAAGTTGTGTTAGATTTTAAATGGGGAATGATACTCAGGCTACAGGAAAATCAATTCAAACCCACTTCAACAATCTATTTTATTAGTCAGATTTGTGACATGCTCACTTTAAGCATTCAACCTTTCATTTCTAGGTGACCAGTTCCAATACATCCTAGCGCTCTTGCAATTGGAACTTGTAATGTTCAGACAGCTGTCCAATGGCTTGCATTAAATTAATTAGTGATCTCAATCTGGTTCTCAATGTGCAGGTGCCCTCTCTCATTCCCAGTTGCCATCATTCTTGCAGGTTCACATAATCCATGGATCAAGCTGGACCTATAGATAGAGCTATTCCTGAGACACTATCACAGACAGTTGAAACACATGATATCTGAAGGGTGATGTAGGAAAGCTTTAATTAATACAATCTCTGCTGTATTACTTATATGGCTAGAGAACCAAGGGTTCCTCTCTATAGGGTCACCAATCTGCAAACTTTCACCATAATTGTTCTTTAAAATATCTATGAGCCAGCTGGAGGGAGGGAGAATTGACTCAAGTTTTTTGTAAGCATTTATATTCTGCAGACTGACTTTTACTCAGCGAGTCCTTGAGATTGCCTACATTTGGTTATTACCTCTTTTTCCTGTTTGAACCACTGATAACGTAAAGATGGCTGTCCAATTGCCCAGCAACATAGTTTGACCATCTGTCCAGGTAATACTGCCTTAGGATCTGGTTGTATAACAATCTTTATACCTTTAAAAAAAATGTTGAGACATCACAACAAGAGTTAACTTGCTTCCACTTGTCTTTTGTAAGTTAAATTGTTGTATGATTAGAGTTGCACTGGTGTATTTTTGTAGTCTATACCTAATACACATATTTTACAACAGTCTAAATTGTTTAGTTTGCATACAATGATTAAGATACATTACAAATGTTAGGTTGAGAATTACCTATTTTTATATTAAAAACAGCTACTTTATTTAACTTTTTTACTGTCACAATTGTAATAGAAACTTGAGATTGAGGGTCTGTTGCCAGAGAAAGAATTTAACTATTTGTATATTAGACAAGTTCTTTTAAAATATATATTAAACACCGAGAAATTCACAAATGACATTTAAACCCACTTTCAGGCCCCAATGCACTGCCAGAGTGGAACATAAGGGATTCAGTGTGAATGAAAATCAGGCCCTTTAAATGTTTTCTTCTGTTCTCGATATGTTATTGTCAGAAGTACTACCACCTAGCGAGTCAATTTCCCATTTTATAGCTGTGCACTTGATTTGTCCTTCCTAAGTGAAACACTTTGCACTCATCTTTACTGAATTTCATCTTGTTGATTTCAGACCAAATCTCCAATTTGTCGAAATCATTTTGAATTCTAATCCTGTCCTTCAAAGTGCCCGTGACCCGTACCAGTTTGGTATCATCAGCAAATTGTATAAGCACACTCTTCCCTCCATTATCCAAGTCAATGTAAATGCTAAATAGTATCGGACCCAGGACTGACACTCCCCCACTTTTGAATCCTTGTTTGACAGGAAACAACACCTAACTATTCTTTGAGTATGGTCTTTCAAATGGTATACACCCACCTTATAGTAATTTCATCTAGATCGTATTTTCCTACTTTACATATGAGACTGTCATGTGGAACAGCATCAAAGGCCTTACTAAAATCATTATATAACCAACTCTACTCTTTCTTCCCACCCATTAGGCCAATAACCCGTCAAAGAAGAAACTGAAGTTGGTTTGACATGACTTTTTGCCAAATTCATGCTGGGTAGTCCTTATACTTTCTTATCCTTGAAGTGATTACAAGGTAGTCACATTAAAGGATTGGGAGACACTCTCAGCTACAGCAGTGACTGGGTACCTCAAAATTACTTGAGAAATAAAACATTTCATTTTCAAATGTAAATTTTAAAAAAGATTTTTTTTTAAGTCAATACGTCTACACAAAAATTTGGAATAAACTCAAAGATTAAAAAAATGAAACATTCTGAATTTTCCTAAATGACTTTTAAAGCCTCTCCAGTTGTCACTAGCATTTCGTGACAGAATATGCAAGAAAACCAGATTCTCTGAAGGACTAGCATCTCCCATTCTGTAGAGAGATTACAGTAACTCTAGCAGGTTCTAAGAAAACTGCTTTAAATGTCCTTTAGAATTTAAAAAACAGTGAGAGTCCTGTGGCACCTTATAGACTTACAGATTTTCTTCGGCATAAGCTTTCGTGGGCTATAACCCACTTGGTCAGATGCATGAAGTGGAAATCACAGAGGAGAGGTGTATATACACATGCCAGGATGGAGGAGGCAAGTGTAGGCAAAGTCAGCTCAGAGAGCAGATGGGACCTATTCACACCTGTTGATAAATGTGTGAACGGAAAAATCACTTTTTGTAGTGTGATAACCATTCCAAGTCCCTATTCAGATCCAGTCTGATTGTGTCAAGCTTGCAAATCAGCTCCAGCTCTGCAGTTTCACACTGAAGTCTGTTTTTATAGTTTCTTTGCTGAAGTACAAAAACAGACGTGTGGTCATGTCAATTCATTCAATTGTGAAGGGGTGAATCAGTTAATTGCGCAGAGTTACAACTGACAACAACTGCTTCTTAAATTTCTTCTGGAAGATGAAATGCAGAAATCTTAAAATGCGGTTTTACCCCCAAAAGTGGCTAATACTGGTTTGTCATGGCTTCCTTTTGTCATCTTTCACTAATTTCTACATAGGGTAAAATCTTAATTTTACTTGTAAACTAAGTGTCAGTTCTGTGTAAATCCAACCTCAACATTATACGTATTCACACAAAGTTGTCTATGTTGCCATGGGAACTTGAGGGGGCAAATACTTCTGCCTGAGTTTTAAAAAAGTATGACTCACTGAAGTTACAGAAGGTTGGGCAGTATTACTGCACACAATCTGCCATCTGAGCCCTTTCCCTTCCTGGATAGGGAGCCAATAAACCAAGGAGAGATTGAAAAGGGAGTTTCTTCTTTGGATTTGGATTGCTTCTGTTTATTTTACCATAGAACTCCAGGAGGCAGAATGGCAAATGAATTATACAGAGAATGAAAGTATTGTTTGGATTTTTGTTACCCCAAAAGAAAAAGGTGAGTATTTTATTGGTTTAACTGGAGGAAAACTGAGGCAGCAGGAAGGTAATTCATTGTTCCAGGCATATGCAGCAATATTCCATGCATGTGAAGATGATGGGCAAACCTGCCCTTCTTATTGGGCTTCACCACTAGGAAGAAGATTTTGCTTGCAAAATTCTGCCTTCTGTTATACCTTGTGTGACTCCATTGTCTTCACTGCACAGATGCATCACTTTCAAAAAGAGACTACCCCATAGCATTAATAGTTAACACATTCAGAATGTGTGTTTTGTGGCAAACTGAGCACTCTCTGTTCCCTGTGGGTCCTGCCCTTCAGGTTGTAGCAGCCAACTGAGACACAGTCTTCCCTCCTCCAAACCCCCCAGTGCTATGGATCATCAGTCCCTCCTGCCCTGGGGCTGGGCTTTCCACCCTACAGGCTGCTGGGCCTGGGGCTCTAAGGCCTATCTGGGCAAACTTGCTCACTGCCAGTACCATCTAGATGCTGTCAGTAACAGCTACTGGTCAGCTCTCCTCCACACCAAACACTGCTCTTACCTCCACCTCCCAACAAAATGCCCAAACTCCCTCACTACCTGGAACAAGGGCTTTTCATCTTCTACTCTTAATTGGAGTCAGGAGCTCCAACTAACTGTAGATGCCTTAATTGGAGTCAGGTGCCTTAATTGGCTCAGAAAAGCCTAGCCTCAGCTACCCTGAGAACAGGGCCTTGCTGAGCCTGGGGCTAATATACCTGACTTCCACCACCCTCCTGTACTGTGGAGGGTGAGGACCCCCGGTGGGCCAGCCTGTATGCCACCTTGACTCCATGGCCCGCCGGGGATATAAGTTGGCGGCTCCTTCATGGAGCCGTGAGCACGGGCGTGTTCCTGGTGTGGTTCACCCCCCATCCCGACACCTGCCCTTTTTGCGGTGTGAGGGAAACCCTGGCGCACGCCTACCTTGAATGCGCCAGGTTGCAGCCCCTTTTCCGGCTCCTCCAGAACCTCTTACTGAGGTTCTGGCTGCACTTTTTCCCACACCTTTTTTTTTTTATACGCACTCCCCATCCGTGGCCCCACAAAGTCGCGGGACCTCCTCGCCTACCTCCTCTTGGCCTATGCCAAAGCGGCCATCTACAAAACCAGAGAGAGGAGGTTGGCTGAAGGAGGTTCCTGCGACTGTGGGGCCTATTTCCGGTCCCTCGTCCGTTCACGTATCCGGGCAGAGTTCCTCTGGGCAGCGTCCGCTGGCTCCCTCGACACCTTTCGGGAGCAGTGGGCGCTGTCCGGGGTTCTCTGCTCGGTGTCCCCTTCCGAATCCCTAATTTTGGCCCTTTGACCCTAACACCCGTTCCTGTTCGTCATTTGTTGTCCCCCGTACTCAATTGAAGCTGGGTCCAGTGCTCCATCCCCTTAGGCTGGGGGAGGAGTTTTAGCAGTGGGCGGGCTTGTGCCCGCCCACTTCCCGTTTCCTTCAAATAGGACCACCCTCCTGTACTGTGGAGGGTGACGACCCCCGGTGGGCCAGCCTGTATGCCACCTTGACTCCATGGCCCGCCGGGAATATAAGTTGGCGGCTCCTTCATGGAGCCGTGAGCACGGGCGTGTTCCTGGCGTGGTTCACTCCCCGTCCCGACACCTGCCCTTTTTGCGGTGTGAGGGAGACCCTGGCGCACGCCTACCTTGAATGCGCCAGGTTGCAGCCCCTTTTCCGGCTCCTCCAGAACCTCTTACTGAGGTTCTGGCTGCACTTTTCCCCACACCTTTTTTTTTTATACGCACTCCCCATCCGTGGCCCCACAAAGTCGCGGGACCTCCTCACCAACCTCCTCTTGGCCTATGCCAAAGCGGCCATATACAAAACCAGAGAGAGGAGGTTGGCTGAAGGAGGTTCCTGCGACTGTGGGGCCTATTTTCAGTCCCTCGTCCGTTCACGCATCCGAGCAGAGTTCCTCTGGGCAGCATCCGCTGGCTCCCTCGACACCTTCCGGGAGCAGTGGGCGCTGTCCGGCGTCCTCTGCTCAGTGTCCCCCTCCGAATCCCTTCTTTTGAACCTTTGACCTTCACACCCGTCCCTGTTTGTCATTTGTTGTCCCCCATAATTACTTGAAAGCTGGGTCCAGTGCCTCCTCCCCTTAGGCTGGGGGAGGGGCTTTAGTAATGGGCTGCTAGCGCTCGCCCACCTCCCCAGTTATTTTCAATATGACCACCCTCCTGTAGCCATCAGTGCTGGCTCTGTCACAGTATGTTCAGGAAAAAAAGCTTTCGGTTAAACTAAGCTTAGAAAGAATAGTCTCTAGCAACACCCATGATAATTAACATAAAGACAGCCATTCAATTGTGAAATTAAATGGTCCAGCCACCAATTTTAAAGAAACATACATGACATTCAAGTAAACTTACACAATCAATCTTGCTTCGGTCACTAGCTCAATCTGAGGGTATTACTGAAATCCAGGTCCAATCCAGGTTACTAAGAGTAACAACCTGGATAATTATCAAGACCCATTTTTTTTCCCTTTAAAAACCCAACAGAATAATACAACCCAGCTGAATGCCACCATTTAAAAAAGCTGTTTATTAGATTCACTCTTAACACATGCTTTTTATTTATCAAAACAGACCTTGGTGTCTGAATTAGCAGATCTAGCTAAATAACGCTCAGTTAAAAGAGATAGATGTGCTTATGGTTTTTATATACTATACTGTCCTCATTCTAGATGTGCTACATATTGTCACAAGCTGGCGTATCAGCAGAGCTGTGAGCGACTCCTGGAAAGGCATACCTATTTGGATGTTCTGCTAAGTCACCAGCATAGGGATGCATTTATTCCAGGCCTTGACAAATCTTCCAGACACCTAGGGACCAGCCCAAAACCTGAGACGCCCCTAGGTGTCTGGCAGAGAAGAGTGCATCAAGTCCACTGCTGCTGAAAAACTGCCACAACTGCTTTTGGTGTGAGTGGGGTGCAAAGCCCGACCAACTGCCAAAAAAAAAAAAAAAGAGGTGCGCCCACCCCGCGTGGGGGGGGGCGGGGGCGGGAAGAGGGGTAGAGAAAGATGGCGGTGCTGGAAACATCAGCTCTTCTTTTGAGCACCAGGGAGATTTTGCCTCCCTGGTTTCTAGGTGCTGGTAGGTGCCAGGGGCAAAATCCTGGGCGCCATGGTGACCTGGCACCAAGGATTTGTCAAGCCCTGGTTTACTCTAGCTTCATGTCTCCTGTCCAGCACAAGTCCATTGGACAAAGGTCATAGCCTAGAGATCTTAGCCATACCAGCAAGGGATCTATGGTATAACTGCCTGAGTGTGGTGGTGCTTTCAACTTGAGTTGGCTGGCCCAACAGGGGGACACAGGTGAAAGCTCAAGTGAGCAAAACTCAGATACTCGTGTGACCATTCTGAAAATGGATGCAGGCTAGCAGCAGCTGAATGCCATTAGTCCTCCTGTGACTTCCCACAATCCCTCCTGCAGGCCCAGAAAGGACAGACAAAGTCTCCCCCTTACACTGCAGAATAATTCATAATGCAGTTCAGATTACTGCAGCGCTGAGACCAATTGGATATGTTCTCAGAATTTTCAGCACTACCCACAAGTAAGTGCAGGGCTAGCGTGGACACAACAACTCAAAGGTTATTTTGCAGAGTAGCCACTCTCACTTGTGCTAGATTAACTCTAGAGACATAACTTGAGAGTACATAATTTGAGTTCTCCCTGACTGACAAAGGGCTGGCTGAGAAAAGTGTCTTAGCATCATCTAGACGGCTGCAAAAGACTAATGATGCTTTTATTAAAATGAATTGTATTAAGGTTCTATGTGATAACTGTTCCTGTTCTTCAGCTTCCCTTGTCACTCTTTGCAAAGAGACCTCCTTAGTCATTTATCAAGTTGTATAGATGTGACATCCTTTTGAGAGAGGATATGGCAACTTTTCTTTATTGCTTACTAGTCCCAATACTAGGAATAACCTTTTGATACTGTCCATCACAAAAAAGGATCTCCATCAACATCATGGGAAATCCCAAAGGGACACGTTCCAAAAAGGTGGCCATGTCAGTCTAGTTCAGCAAAACAAACAAGGAGTCTTGTGGCATTTTTAAAGACTAACAAATTTATTTAATCCCACTACTTATTTGTTTATAATCCCACTACGTCATACGCTTGAAGATGGAGAACTTACAAAAGTTCTGTAAGATCTCCATCTTCAAGCGTAGGATGTAGTGAGACATTCTCTCACAAAAGTTCATGCAATAAATAAATTTGTTAGTCTTTAAAAGTGCCACAAGACTCCTTGCTTGTTTTCCTAAAGGGACAGGGCATCCTTGTAAATGAAACACTACCAGGACTGATCTCTGGGAAAGCGTTTAAAGTACTGTGGTTATATATTCAGTTCATGTCCACCACTGGCAATCTTATCACACTAACAAAGCTTCTGTTGTCTATGATCACCACCAGTGTAGTGGCATTCCTTGGTTGTAATTTGTTGCTCTTCCATTCTAACAATATGTCACTACCAAGAAAGCCACGGAAACCAAACCAAACCAATGGGACGACAGATGGATGGGTTCTGAGTTAGTATAGAGAATTCTTTTTTGTATGTCTTACTGATGAATCTCGCCCACATGATCAGTGTTTAACTGATCGCCATATTGGAGTCAGGAAGGAATTCTCCCCCAGGACAGACTGGCAAAGAGCTGGGGTTTTCTCTGTAGCATGACTCAATTGCTGGTGGATTCTCTGTACTTTAAAGTCTTTAAATCATGATTTGAGGAGTTTAATAACTTAGTCATAGGTGAGAGGTTTATTACAGAAGGGGGTGGCTGAGGTTTGGTGGCCTGCATTGTGCAGGAGGTCAGAATAGATGATCATATTGGTGCCTTCTGATCTTACAGTCTATGAATCTGAGTCAATGCTTATAGAGGTGATTGCTGGTTTTGGTTTGGAACATCCTCTTTTCTAATCTTCTCCTGCCATTCAGTTTAACGCAGCTGATAAAGACATGAATCAAAAAGAGCAATCTGGTGTTATTCCTGCTTTCCTTGTCACCTATATTTCACTACCATGAAAGAGAGTTGGTATAACTATAGCCTTACAGACGCACAGCTTCGCAGCAAGCTTGATGTCACAATGTCTCCACTGAAGTGCCTGAAACTTCCCAGCTGCTACTGTATATACTTCCCAGCTGTATATACACATCTACATTTCTGAAGCATACAAACACCAAAATAAAGACAATGGATTTCAAGAAGGCACACTCAGGAAGTTGGTAAGTAGGATCGCATGGGAAATATGTCTAAGAGGAAAAACAATTGAAGACAGTTGGCATTTTCTCAAAAAAACAGTATTAAGGGAACAAGAGCAAACTATTCCACTGTGTAGGAAAGACAGGGGGTATGAGAAGAGAACACCCTGTTTAACCCGGAGATTTTCAATAATCTAAAAAAATTTAAAAAAAAGAAAGAGTCCTACAAAAAAGTTGAAACTAGGTCAAATTACAAAGGATGACTATAAACAAATAACATGATTATGTAGGGGAAAAATTAGAAAGGACAAAGCAGAGACGGAAATCAAACTAGCTGAAGGCATAAAGGGGAAGAAGAAAACATTCTTCAAATATATTAGAAACAAGGGGAACTTGGACAGAATATGACTGTTACTCTATAAAGAGGGGAAAACCATAACAGAAAATGTGGAACTGGCAGAGGAACTAAATGATTTCTTTGTGTCTATTTTCATCTAGAAAGTTGGTGGTGATTGAACACCCGACAAGGGGAAGGGCAGTAAAAATGGGACAAAACCAGAAGCTAAAATAGGGAAAGAACAAGTTAGAAATTACTGAGAAAAGTTAGATGTCTTCAAGTCACCAAGGCTTGATGATATGTACCCTAGAATACTCAAGGAACAGACTCAGAAGATAGCTGAGCCATTGGCTATTATCTTTGAAAAGTCATGGAAGAGTGGAGAGATCCCAGAGGACTGGAAAAGGGTAAATAGAGTGCCCATCTATAAAAAGAGAAATAAGGACAACTCAGGGAATTACAGACCAGTCAGCTTAGCTTCTGTAGCAGGAAATATAATGGAGGAAATAATTAAGGAATCAATTTGCAAACACTTAGAAGAGAATAAGGTGTTAAGTGATAGTCAACATGGATTTGTCAAGAACAAATCATGTCAAACCAACCTGACAGCTTTCTATGACAGGATAAAAAGCTTTGTGGATATAAGGGAAGTAGTAGAAGTGTCATACCTAGATTTTAGTAAGGCTTTTGATACAGTCTCGTGTCACCTCATTAACAAAATAAGGAAGTACAATCTAGATGGATCTACTGTAAAATGGGTGCATAACTGGTTGGATAATCACTCCCAGAGAGTAGTTATCAATGGTTCACAGTCATGCTGGATGGGCATAACAAGCGGGGTACCGCAGAGATCAGTTGTGGGTCCAGTTTTGTGCAATATTTTCATCAATGATGTAAATAATGGCATACAGAGTACACTTATGAAGTCTGCGGATGATACCAAGCTGGTAGAGGTTGCAAGTGCTTTGGAGGATAGGATCGCAATTCAAAATGACTTGGACAAACTGGTGAAATGGTCTGAAGTTAATAAGATGAAATTCAATAAGGACAAATGCAAAGTACTCCACTTAGGAAAGAACAATCAGTTGTACACATACAAAATGGACAATGACTGCCTAGGAACGAGTACTGTGGAAAGGGATCTGGGTGTCATAGTGGACCACAAGCTAAATATGAGTGAACAGTGTAACACTGTTGTAAAAAAGACAAACATTCTGGTATGTATTAACAGAAATATTGTAAGTAAGACACGAGAAGTAATTCTTCCGCTCTACTCTATGCTGATTAGTCCTCAAGGGCTATGTCTACACTTGTAATTTTAAGTCAACTTAGTGAGTCTACACTTAAAATTAAAGTTGACTTTGGGGGGAACTTACAAAGTCGACCTACAGCGTCCACACTGGACGCCTAGGTCGACTTTGTGGGGCTAGGGGGACCTAGGGTAGGTCCATAGGGGCAGGGGGGCACCCCTTGCCCACTGCCAGGAAGCTCAGCCTTTGCCCCATTGTACATAGGTACAATGGGGCAAAGGGGGGCAGGGATCCTGGCAGAGCATAGGAGCAGGGTGGGCAGGGCTCTCCCCTGCCATGTGGGGGGTCATGCCAGGCTTCCCCAATGCCCCCCCTGGCAGGGAGGGCATTGGTGTAGTCCTGGGGTAGCCCTAAGTCGACTTAGGGCTACCCCACGTCCACACTGGCTTAAGTCGACTCTAGGGAGTCGACTTAAGCATTAAGTCGAATTAAAATGAGGTGTTATAAAGTCAACTTAATTTTTATTAAGTTGACTTTATTTTCCTTAAGTCAACTTAAGGAAACTGTAGTGTAGACGCAGGGTAAATTAAGTCGACTTAAGCCTGCTTAAGTCGACTTAATTTACAAGTGTAGACGCAGCCAATGGGAGTATTATGTCCAGTTCTGGGTGCCTCATTTCAGGAAAGATGTGGACAAATTGGAGAAAGTCCAGAGAAGAGCAACAAAAATGATTAAAGGTCTAGAATACTTGACTTACAAGGACAGACTGAAAGATCTGGGCTTGTTTAGTCTGGAAAAGAGGAGACAGAGGGGACAGGATAATAGTTTTCAGTGACCTAAAAGGTTGTTACAAGGAGGAGGGAGAAAAATTATTCGCCTGCTAATGATAGGACAAGAAGCAATGGGCTTAAATTACAGCAAGGGAGATTTAGGTTAGACATTAGGAAAAAATTCCTAACTGTCAGAGTGATTAACCACTGGAATAAGTTGCCTAGGGAGGTTGTGGAATCTCTATGACTGGAAATTTTAAAGAGCAGGTTAGACAACACCTGTCAGGGATGGTTTAAAATGGTACTTGGTCCTGCCATGAGTGCAAGAAACTGGCTTCGATGACCTCTCATAGTCCCTTCCAGGTTCTTTGATTCTATGATTCTCCGGCACTTTCTATGACACTGCTCTCAAATATCTGTCAGCTGACACCTGCTTGATGTTCTGTCCAAACAATTTAATATTGAGTTGGTTGTAATACAGAGAAGGAGGCTGCCTGATAATGGCCAAGAACTTGGTTTTATCCAGATTAATAACTGAACCAATGCATGCCACTTCTTGCCTGACCAGACTGGCCATAAGTTGCAGTAATTCACCAAACTGAGCCAACTAAACAATGTAATTACTGTATTCAAGATCTCAAAGCAGAATGGCATTCAGCTCTCCACAACCACCAAATGCTTCTTCAAAACTTATCCATCAGTCAAACAATTATTAAACTTTTGTAACTGTTTTCTTCCAGATGCATTGCACATGTCCATTCCAATCTAGGTATGTGTGTCCCCTGAATGGCACTTGCTTAGTTCGAACTAATTTTTTCTAGTTTCTAATTTCTAACTAATTCAAACTAATTTTAGTAAGTGTAGACATAGCCAGAGTCTAAAACACCACAGTTTTCCCCATGCAGCTAATCTAAGAACAGAAAAGGATAACTAATTAAATTAATTTTGCTTAAAACAATTCCTTTATGAATTCTTCACAGATTAAAGGCCTCAAACTATAAAAGTTAATGTTGTAATAAAACAGAATTTGGCTTTGTGTTTTTGGAATATATTACAGGCAATAATGAAAACTTGTTCTCATAAATTAAGGACAAGGAGTACAAAACTCATCTGTGATTCTGATTATTGCTCTTGAACATACATTAACTTTTTCAATCTGTGTAATATGTAATTAGCTACTCTCTAGAATTCAAAACCTGGTAGCATTAAAACGCAGCAAAAGGCTAGCTTGAGCAAGATGAGCTGCTCTGCTGTAGTCTCCTCAATACACAAGAACTCTTTTGAAATTTACCATGTGCATAATACATAAAAGCTAAATTAAGGATCAGCACCCCATTGTGTTAGCCATTTTTTGTGTAATAACGGACAGCTGCAAACAACGAGGACTCAAACCTCAGTAACCAAATTGCTCGGGGAATAACTACAATTCCTTGACACTTCCTACATAAACAGAAGGGTTTTTTCCATCAGTATAAATCCACCTCTCCAAAAGGGAGTAGCTAAATTCATGGAAGACTCAGACCATGCTTACACTATGTCACTCTAGTATCGGTGCTTTCTATATCAACAGAAGGGTTTTTTCCATTGACTTGGTAAATTCACCTTCTTAACCAGCTGCTTGGTTGATGGAAGAATTCTTCCATTGACCTAGCCACATCTGTAATTGGGGGGGGGGGGATGGACTGA
>ML685863.1:741339-834224 GCA_007922175.1 Pelusios castaneus | reverse complement strand
CACCAGCCCCACCGCCGCAGCCAGCCCCCCTCCCCCCCCCCCCCGCCCCCCCCCCCCCCCCCCCCTCCCCCCCTCCCCCCCCTCGTCCGCGGGCCCCCCCCCCCCCCCGCACTTAAGCCTGCCCCTGCTGAGGCTCCCCTTACTCCTGCCATCAGCCCCTGACTCCTGCTGCCTTCGCCTAAAGAAACTGAGCCTCCCAGACAGGCAGTGACACTTGAGACACCCCTGATGGGAGATTGTGCTAGGTCCTCAAAGCCTTTCTGCCCCGCATCCTGCTGTGCCCCCCACAGATACAGGTGACAGCTCCCCCATGGCCAGACGCAGGGGTGTTGGAACAATCTGGATCGTGGAGGTGCTGAGAGCCATTGACCCAAACTGTAAATATGAGTGGAAACAACTTGGACTTCAAGCCAGCTCCCCCGCCACCTATAATTCCAGCACCTATGGCTTGACCAGGCCATGATTGTCCCACTCTTTTAGGAACAGCCTTGCCGTGTCCCACTCTTTCAGGCAGCCTGTCTTGCTCTGTTTCTGTCTCAAGCATCCCCCTGCTATAGCTCTTCCAGAACCAGCCAGACCTCAGAGTGGCTCTCTACTGATTGTACCACTCCACTTCTCAGCCTGATCCTGCCATGGGTCTTTGCTCACTGCTCCAAGTCCTAACCACTCTCAGTACACAGGCTTGCAAGTTGCTAAATTGTTGTAGATAATTAGTAATCAGAGACCCAGGTGGGGTCTGGGTTGAACTAGTGGTTTTCAACCTATTTTCATTTGCAGACCCATAAAAAAAATTCAAATGGAGGTGCAAACCCCTTTGGAAATCTTTGACATAGTCCACACATTGAAAAGCACTGTACTACAGTGACAACCTTCCATGCACCTGGCTTAGATGTTGTTTGCAGACCACAGATTGAAAACCACTGAGTTACATTGATATATTGGGAAGGAGAGCCATCCACTCAAGCCATGCTCTAGGAAGTTTTGAAGCTTCCATAGACATTTCTAATAGGGAACAGTGCCTCCTACACCTGGGCAGAATATACATAAATATGTCTTTGGAAGTTTTTTGATACTAGGAACACTAGGCTGTGATTTCACTCTGTGACCAAAACTTCCAGCTGTTCTAACAAGTTAAAGGAATGAGACCATCGGGTTTTTGTTATGCTCATTAGAGAACAAGAAAAGCTTAGAACCAAATTTTGAGGGTGGGAGGAACATATGCTTCTATCTCCCCATTCCTGTTCTGCTTAGGCCTGCTGCATATCAAACCAGCAATTGGCCCTGCCCTTTGTGATGAAATAGGAGTTGAAGATACCAAGATATGGGGCCTGGCTTTGGCCTAAAAAAAGGAAGAGAAAGGTGAGGGTCAAGGCCAGCAAAATTCACTTTATGTTTCAGCCAGTGATTTACTTTTTACACTCTGTGGCACACACTTTCATGATAGATGACTAATAGCTAAACATACTTTAAACTGAATTCTGTGTGCCATGGGAAACCCACAGGATGCATACCAATATGGACTGCCCGTGATTTGTTGCAATCACTTAAAAATTAATTGTCTGTATTTTACCATCAGTTTTAATCAATTGCACAGTTTTCAAACTTAGGTGCCTACAGTTAGTCACCTAAATAAATGTCCTGATTGTCAAAGATGCCTGGCCGTAGCAGCTCCCATTGACTTTAATGGGTATTCAGCATCTCTGAAAATCAGTTGACCTATTTATTTGCCTAAATATGTAGTTAAGCTCCCCTTCTGTAGGGAATCAAATTGGATGATTTTACCTAATAGCATTTACTCTGATCCTCATTCATCCACATTTTGTTTTTTCTTGAAACACCTCTAACCTAAAAGCAAAAGAATTAAATTAAATAGCAATATTTTTACATTGTGGTTTCTAAACCTTTATTAACTAAGCCTCACATGACACTTCTTTTAAAACCAATGTGGAGATGCTAAACCAAAGCACAGACATAAGTGGCTTCAGGTATAGGCAGTATTTAATGATCTACTGGTAAAGCCAGGTATAGAATCTGGCAGCCTTTCTACTCATGTAACCATTGGAGAGAGAGTTGAATATACCCAGCAACTTTACTCCCCTGTAAACCAAGGCCTTGTACACACGATCAGATTATCGCGCATTAAAGCTCATTACCGCGCGATAGCAACAACGGCGTACACACGTGCAACAGGGCTCTTGCGCGTTAAGTGCCTTGTTGTCGCGCAATCCAACAACCACTCCGACGAGAGTGGTAACAGCTGTTGCGGATCATATATTGCGCGTTTGAGCTCGTGTGTACGCTTACCGCGCATTGACTGGAGTCCGGAACTGTCCCAGCATTCCCAAGTCGTCCTCTCTGGTCTCCCCCCCCACCCGCTCTGTGGCCGTGACGAAACTGTCCCCGCCCTGCCCCGAACTTATTCCCGGGATTTTCAAATTTCAAGTCTGTTTCACTTCCTGCTCTCTTCCTCGTGGAGTGTGTTTGTGCTCCGATCATCAGTAGCAATGGCGGCCCGCCGTGGAAGACGCGCACCCCTTTGGAGCACGGCAGAGGTGCTGGACCTGATCAGCATCTGGGGAGAGTCCGCCGTGCAGGCGCAGCTACGCGGCAGCAGGAGGAATTATGACACATTTGGCATAATTTCTCGGGCCATGTCAGAGAGAGGGCATGATAGAGACACAGTGCAGTGTAGATCAAAGGTGAAGGAGCTCAGAATTACCTATCACCGAGCGAAGGAGGGAAACCGCCGTTCTGGATCAGCGCCTGCAACATGCAGGTACTATAAGGAAATAGAAGCCATCCTCAGCGGGGACCCCACAACCACTGCCAAAAGTCCCGTGGACACTTCAGCCCCTCCTCGTCCGGTGATTGCCAGAGCCGAGCAGGATGAGGACGTTGTTGAGGAGGAGGAGGAGATGGAGGATGACACGGAGGAAAGCGCAACCGCGTGTAGCCAGGAGCTCTTCAGCAGCCCCGCTGAGACGTCCACCCAAGGCTTGAACTGCAGCTTGTTCTCTGAGGCGGCAGAGGGGGGTTCAGGTAAGTTTCTCCTTCATTCAGCTCTGCTCCTGCTAAAATATCATTGTCTGGGGTGGGGGTGCTTGCGGGTCCCCGCTGTGCACGCTATTTACTCTGCATTCATTAGCAGGGCATCAATACAAGCAGTGATTGTAAAATAATCATCTGCATTTAGGTCAGAAAAGGTTTCCTCGATGTACCTCCAGAGCCTAATACTCAGGTTAGATGGGAGAGCGTTTGTGTCTGCGCTCCCAAAGACGGACACTCTGCCTCTCCAGCTGCAAAGCACAGCCCTGGGAACCATGGCAGCACACAGTGCAGCAGCATACGGTCCCGGCCTGCTACCGGCGGCATGTAGGAGATGTATTCTAGATGGAAGGGGCACTCTGAGGAGAGGGATATTGGGTTCCATCTGTGTGCCCTCTTCCGATTCTTAGCCCCCGGTAAGCCGTCTATTAGAATGTACCTTGTCTGCTTCAGCGCAGCGTAGTGTGTTGACCGCCCTGTACCTTCCAGTGGAATGTGCTACTGGAAGGTTACATTGGCTATCTATGCTATGTGTTAACAATGTCTATATTGTTATTTTTGTATTAGAATTGAGCTTCACAAGGCCGGTGTCTACCCCAGCTGACCGAATGAGAAACATTAGGCGGCGTTCTCGAAGAAACAGGGAGGATATGTTTAACGACCTGCTGAAAGCAACACAAGAATCCGCAAGGGAGAATAGAGCCTGGAGAGAGGAATCCCAGCAGAGGAGGCAGAAACACAGGGACGAACTGATAAGCGTCATGAAGGAGCAAACAGAACTGCTAAAGAACATGATAGCTTTGCAGTCCCAGGCGATAAATGTCCGGGCTCCACTCCAGACAGTTCAGCCGTGTATGCCTCCCACACACCGCAGTCCCTCAAAGCATTTCTTTGAAGGCCACCCTCCACCCCGGTACAGGACAACATCCAGCCCCCCCCCCCCAAGCTACTTTTACGAGACCCGGAGCTACACCAACCTGTAACCCCACCCCCATCTTTCAGGTTTCAATAAAAACAGTAACAAATACTTTGAAGAATGCATTTATTTATACACATTACTGAAATGATCCTAAGGTGCACCTCATGCGTCATGGAACTTAACTAGGGAAGGGCATCATTGAAATGCTCCCTGAGTGCCTCCCTTATGCGAGCAGCTTCTCCTTGTGCCACCCTAATACTCCTAGTGGCTGGCTGCTCGAATGCTTCCTCGAGGCGCTGTGCCTCCGTAGCCCACGTAGGGGAAAACTTTTCTCCCCTACTTTCACAAATGTTATGGAGGACACAACATGACGCAATCACGGCAGGGATCTGGTCCTCCGCCAAGTCCAGCCTCCCATACAAACAGCGCCAGCGCCCTTTTAAACGGCCGAAGGCACACTCCACAGTCATTCTGCAGCGGCTCAATCGGTAATTGAACCGCTCCTTGCTGCGATCAAGGTTCCCAGTGTAGGGTTTCATGAGCCATGGCATCAGTGGGTATGCTGGGTCTCCGAGGATGACTATGGGCATCTCCACCTCCCCCACTGTTATTTTTTGATCAGGGAAAAAGGTGCCCCCTTGCAGCTTCCGGTACAGACCAGTGTTCCTGAAAATGCGGGCATCATGCACCTTTCCCGACCACCCAGCATTGATGTCCGTAAAACGCCCCTTGTGATCCACGAGTGCTTGCAGCACCATGGAGAAGTAGCCCTTCCTGTTTATGTACTCCGTCGCGAGATGGTCTGGAGCCAAAATAGGGATGTGTGTGCCGTCTATGGCTCCCCCGCAGTTAGGGAATCCCATGGCAGCAAAGCCGTCCACAATCTCTCGAACATTGCCCAATGTCACTGTCCTCCGTAGCAGGATGCGATTGATGGCTTGGCACACTTGTGAGAGGGCTAATCCGACGGTGGTCCTCCCGACTCCAAACTGGTTTGCAACGGACCGATAGCAGTCGGGAGTCGCCATCTTCCATACAGCAATCGCAACACGCTTCTCCACAGTTAGGGCTGACCTCATGTTGGTGTCTTTCCGTCGCAGGGCAGGGGCCAACTCTGAACACAGTTCCAGAAAGGTTGCTTTCCGCATTCGAAAGTTCTGTACCCACTGCTCGTCATCCCACAGCTGCATAACAATGCGATCCCACCACTCGGTGCTCGTCTCTCGCGACCAGAAACGGCGTTGCACCGTGTGCAGATGATCGGTGAAGGAGCTGAGCAACGCGGTGCTGTTGCTCTGCATGGCATCGATCAGCCCCTGCTCCTCGGTGTCCTCATCTGACTCGGAGCTCATTGCGTACTGAGCAACAAGCCGAGATGTATTCAGAATGTTGAAGGCGACAATGGAGATCATAGCAGGATCCATGCTGTCGCTGTAGCGATTGATTGCAAGTGGTGCGTTGCGTCACTGCAATGTTGAAAATAGGCGCGAGTTGCTATTGGCAACGAGGAAGACGCTAGGGGAACACAAAGCACCATGGGAAACTGACACTTTACCCATGGCGCTTTGCGTTCCTTTCCTTCATCCCATGATTCATAGCGCCAACTTAGGGGAAAATGGAACGATGGGATAGGTGCCCAGAAGTCATTGCGCTCAACCGCGATAATGCGTGTAATTTTGTTGCGTTGCAGGGAGCAACGTGTGTACGCGTTGTCCCGCAATAAAGGTCACGTGAGTTTTGTAGCGCGATTGCCTTGTTGCGCTTTAATCTGATCGTGTGTACATAGCCCAAGTCACTCTTACTTAGATGCCTAAATGTAGACTTACAGAGATTTTCAAAGGTAAAAATGGCAACTAAGCACCTAATTCCCATTTGTTGTCAATGGCAGATAGGGACCAATTTGCCATTTGTTCCTTTGAAAATTTTATCTTTGGATGCTTAACTACAGGCACTCATCCTGGGAACTTTTTGCATAAAGTGTCCTTAGTTAAAATTTTCCTTTTTAATTTCCAAACTAACCTTATCATCTGGATATCCAAATGCCTCCATTTGTGTGTATTGTACTGTGCCAAGGATGCTGCAGACACTTAAAACAATAAATAATTAAAATGGACCCTTTAAGAGCCCATTTGTTATCCTTCAGATTTATGCCAGATTATGGGGATTTTTCCCGCATATTGTTTTACAGAATAGTGATATTCCTCTCATACTTGGTTGCATTCATGTTCTCTTAAGCAGTGGCATGTGCAGTAGTGACCACTTAGAAAAAGGGTGAGCATTATAATAAAGCATCTTCCATAAACAGAGGAGTGTAGGCATGCCTGGGGCTGACTGCTACAGGATGTTTGGTGCTAACACTTTAGGGTTTTGTTAGTTTCTGTTCTTTATCACTTCCATCTGAGCCCTTTGTTCCCTCTCTACTCTTCCTCTGCAAAAGAAGCTTAAGCAGAACCTCTAGTTTTTAGAGCCTTTTTTTCTCTTTTAGTAAAGACACCTCTGCTATGAAATCCTGAATCTGCTGAGCTTAATGTAGTCTGGATTTCATCCCTGATATTGTTGCATTTGTATGCAAATATCTCCTTAGGAGGAGGACTTCATTATTCTTTGTGGTTAATTACATTCCATACGATTAATATTTGCAACAGGTGGCTTTCAAAGCAGCTGAATCTGCTGTGTTACCCCTACTGTAGGCACTTCATCTAAAAGCTTTGTTTTTTTTTAAATTGTCAATCTTCAGACGCCATGCTGTAAAATATAGTTAATGAGGGGGCAGTCTATGAAATTCTTTACCACCTGACAGCTGCTTGATGGTCAAGAAATGAATTTCGTATGTCTCAGTTCAGTTTCTATTGAGCAATGATTGACCTTATCACAAAAACAACCGTCGTGATTGATACTAATCGACACCTTTAAAAGCAGTTGTAAGATCCAGTGAACACTCCTTTGAAACCATGTTTACAGAACATCCAAGAAAAAGATTGTTAGCAGAGAATCCCTCCAAGGTTTAACACAAAGCCTGGGCATCCTGTTCCAGAGCTAGCTATATAATCATAGGACTGTAGGAGGGACCTCATGAGGTCATCTAGTCCAGTCCCCTGCACTTATAGCAGAATCAAGCATTATCTAGACCAGCGTTCTCAATTGTTGTGTTGTGACACAAAAGTGTGTTGCAGCACAGCTGTGAGTGTGTCGTCATCACTAGAGAACTGTGTAGGCAGGCTGTTAGGTCTTTGAAGCTGATGCCACTCTATCAGCTTTTAAAGGGCCAGCAGCAAAAAAGCAGACACCTCCTCACCACAACGCTTTCAGCAAGAGCACTTGGCCAAGGCAGTTTTCTTTCAGTGGCGGGGGCCATTTGAAACTGATCCCAAAAATGGTGCTGCTGGGGAGAGCCTCGTCAGTGGAGCAGCCTTGCTGTGTTGCACGTGGCTGGGAAATCTCCCAACCATGTTGTATTGAGAACCCCTGATCCAGACTGTCCCTGACAGGTGTTTGTTTAACCTGCTATTAAAAATCTCCAGTGTTTGAGATTCCACTATGCACTTAGCTACCTAAGTGTCTGATGTAGAGAGCACACTGTAGCCAAAGTCACAGAAGTAGTCTCAGCGAAATAAACAAGGATAAAATGGGCACAGAAAAAGTCTCATAACCCTGTGAAGAGCCTCAAGACAATGTGGAACCTTATAAAATTCCCCATGGCTACTTGTAGGGCCATGGTCTGTCTTTGTGGCACTCATTGCAGGATTGGGGCCAGGATCACAAAATAATGTATCAGTTAACCATTGGGTTTGAAGAGTGTGAGTTTTTATATTGTGATTGTTAAAATTCACCAGATCTTAGTTGCTTTCTTCAGCCCTGTTACTAGTAAATGTATAGATGTTTATATGAATGGGAACACTTCCAGCTGTTTTATCCTTTGTAACTTGAAACAGTAAGTCCCTGGAATTTTCTCAATTTGCTATCATTTCCCATTTAGTTTACCCACTTTCTTAATGATCTCAGTGACATCAATGGCACCTACCTCACATAAAAACCTCTTCTAATTCATCACAGACTAGTGACACTTCCTTAGCTCAACAAAGAATCCAAGTATGCACTTTAAGCATCCATACTTAGCAAAGCTCCTAAGCACATACTTAAGAGACACTAAAAGCAACCCAGTACCTTAGCAAGAAAATTTAAGATGGCATCTTGCTCCCACTGAAGTCCATGGGGAAATTCCCATAGACTTCTATGGAAGTAGGATCTGGTCCCTCATAGCTGAAGAACTTGCCAATATTCTCTTTCCAAGTTTACTCTGGGAAGAGGCACCTGCCGCAGTGCAATGAAATAGACTCTCTTGAAAGACACACTGTGTTATGATCAGACCCAGCCAACCAACGCTGAAATTTTCAACTACCTGCAGCCCTGTGGATCAATTATTTTTCAGTTTTTCTTATACCATAGAATCAAGCCACCAACCTAGCCCTGCAGTAGAACCCCAAATGTAAGTAGACATATTTACAGTCTCAGTCAGCAAATTGTTTACCTGAGGTTGGTAAAATAGTGTGTGGTCATAAAGGCAAACAAACAGAAATGGAGCATATTTATTCTTTGCAGAATCCATTTGTACAGTAGTTTATACTACTTAAATACAGGAACTGTTTGTTGTTTGCTTATGCTAATGTTTAGTCGTTTCTGTTTAGCTTATTACATTTTGCTAGCACTTTTTATTTTTCCCAATATTTTGGTCCAACTCCCAAAGTCCTTATACAAGTAAAATTTCCGTTGATTTCAGAGGGAACAAAGCTTTCAAAAATGCATACCAAGACAAATTCATACCCTGAAAAGCTTAGCAATCTACCCTAGATGGGCAGAGACAGTCAATAACTCTTTTCTAAGTAAATATTGCCTTTTTTGCTGATTGCCTTATTCCTACTCACTTTGTGAAAATTCTGAGCAAATAATATAATGGTTTCATTAATATGTCTATAAAACTAGACAAGAAATTGCACACGTTGAGAGTGTCAGATACTGTTACTTGTCAAACGTTTAAAAATAGATTGTCAGGGTCAGCATTAAGGGCTGCTGCTATGATTGCTTACTTTACACGAGCTCTTTAATTCAGGCATATACAATCATTTATTCTTGTCATGAATAAGAAATTAATCCTAGTTTCTCATAATTCCTTTGTACTAGGCAGTGTGTTGAACATAGACACTGCAGGAAGGATTTGCTGGAAAATGATTTATATGCCACAAGCACTACTAATTAAAATACAGGAGTAATTGCTTTTGGGACGCACAATGCTATAAATATGTAGAATTAACATGATTATGAAGAAGAACATTTGGTGAAAATCTTAGCAGGTGTCTGGAACACATTTCATTGACTTAATAGAATGTTAATATAGTGAGTATTAAGCATTCTCAAAATATGGCTACCTTGAATTTTTGTTTGATTTCAGTCCTATTAAAATAATATTGTGATTTATTTTTTGTATTAGAATAGTGCCTAGGGATTCCAGTTGTAGTTGTGCTAGGCAGTACACACACACAAAACCATAAGGCTATGTCTACACTAGAAAAAGGTAGGTCGACTTTGTTAAGACGACTTAATAAGGTCGGCTTTAAGTTGACTTAAAGCTGACCTTATTAAGTCCACTTTGTTAAGTTGACCTAACCGCCCTTGAGTCAACTTAATAAAGTCGACATAAGGGTTACTCCCCGTCCACACCGTCCTTAAGTCAACTTAAGGCTTAAGTCGACCTAATGGGCGGTTCTTATTAGGTCTATTTAAGCTTTCATTAAATCAGCTTAAGGAATTTCTTAAGTCAACTTAATGAAAGGCAGGTGTAGACATGGAGTAATTTAGGTCGAATTAAGGGTCCTTAAGTTGGCCTAAATTGCTAGTGTAGACATACTCTAAGAGTCTAAACACCTACGGACAGGAACTATCTAAACATTTAATTTAGCCCATCTAAGATCAGACTCTGTAATAAACAAATTGCCATATAACCTTTGTTTTAATAAAAATATTTTTCACGATGTTCATTGGAATTCAGGTTAGGAGATTCAGGACAAAGTTATATGTACATCCTGTCAGATGTCTGGGCATCAGCAGTCCATATTAGTGGTTAGAATCAGACTTGGGGGTGGAGGGGCAGGAGCCAGGACCAGAAACTAGGGACCCAAGCCAAGGGTTGGAGCTAGAGTCAGGAAGGGAATAAGAACGAAGCAAGACTATAACAGGGCAGGTGATCACTACAGTGGCAGGCAGAGGAATCAAAGAGCCGGCAACCTACGATTGTGACTTACCTTAAATGCAGGCCTCCTTCCCCCATGGGCCCCTGGGCATCTATCTTCAAAGAAGAGGGACGGGAAGACCTGGGGAATTATAGAGCAGTGAGCCCAACTTCAGTGCTTGGAAAGTTATTGAACTAAATGGTCTAGTGGACAGAGGAAAAGCAGTAAACATGATATATCTGGATTTTAGTAAGGCTTTTGACACAATCCCACATGACAGTCTCATAAGCAAACCAGGGAAATATGGTCAAACTACTAAAAGGCAGGAGTACAACTGGTTGAAAAATAATTCTCACAGAGTAATTATGAATTGTTTGTTGTCAAAGTGGGAGGGCATATTAAGTTGGGTGCTGTAGGGTGCGTCCTGGGTTCATTACTATTCATAATTTTTATTAACAACTTGGATGATGGAATGGCGAGTATGCACACAGGATTCCAAGCTGAGAAAGGTTGAAAGCCTTTTGAAGGACAGGCTTAGAATTCAAAACGACCTTGATAAACTGGAGAATTTGTCAGAAACCAACAAGATGACATTCAGTAAAGACAAGTGCGAAGTACTGTAGTTAGGAAGGAAAAATCAAATCCATAGAGGCAAAATGGGAATAACTGACTAGGTAGCAGCATGGCAGAAAAGAATCAAGGAATTATAGTGGATCACAAATTGAATATGAGTCAACAATGTGAGTGCAATTACAAAAAAAGGCAAATGTCATTCTGTGACATATTAACAGGAATGTCATATGTAAGAGATTGGAGGCCATTGTTCTACTCTGCTTGGCATTTGTGAGGTCTCAGCTGGTGTACTTTGTACAGTTTTGAACATCACACTTCTAAAACGGTGTTAACAAATTAGAGAGAGTCCAAGGACAGCAACAAAAATGATAAGGGGTTTAGAAAATATGTCCCAAGAGGAAAGTTTGAAAGCGTTGGGTATGTTTAGTCCTGAGAAAAGAAGTCTGAAGGGGGACATGTAAAG
This sequence comes from Pelusios castaneus, assembly GCA_007922175.1. NCBI lineage: Eukaryota > Metazoa > Chordata > Testudines > Pelomedusidae > Pelusios > Pelusios castaneus. Next base: position 823,000 of record ML685863.1, on the reverse strand, counting down.
GTTGTTATAAAGAGGACACTGGTTAATTTTTCTGCTGTTCACCAAGATTTAGGTCTAGATATTAGGAAAAACTTTCTAACTATAAGGATAATAAACATAGGAACAAGTTATGTAGGGAACTTGTAGAATCTCTGTCTTCAGAGTTTTTTAAGAACAGGTTAGACAAATGTCAGGGGTGGTATAGATATACTTGATCCAGTCACACATTTCTATGATTCTGTAAAATGTATGGAACCATTTAGTGATCTTTTCTCTCTGGATGAATTTCACTCCCCACCCTTTGCATGATACCTGAGCTAACAGGGTTTGTAAAATGGAGACTGAGTAGAGGTTTGGAAGAGTCTGCCCCTGTAACTTATAAGCAGGCTGTGAGACAAACTCTTCACCCACCACTCCAGCTTCTGGGCTGGAAAAGAGATTAACCACCGGTATACCAACATTGCCTAAATGGGAGTCAGAATCACTATTGTCATAGGCTATGTCTACATTTGCTAAAATTAGTTTGAATTTTAGTTAGTTCGAATTAGCTTAATTCGAACTAGCATGGATGCACTGGAATGTTAGTGTGCTTGCTTAGTTCGAATTAGCGATCCCCATTCATTTCAATGGCCGGTTAAGTCGAACTAAGGAATTAGTTCGAATTAACATGGCCGCATTAGTTAATTCGAACTAGTTAATTCGAACTTGCCAGTGTAGACATAGCCATAGATTCCAAGGTCAAGAGGGAGTCCTGCGATAATCTAGTCTGACCTTCTGTATAACACAGGCAACAGGATTAATTCTTGTTTGAACAAGAATCTATTGTAAAATTGCCAATGATAGAAAACCCACCACAACCCTTGGTAATTGGATCCAAGGATCATTTACACTCATTGCTAAAAATTTGCACCTTATTTCCAGTCTGAAATTGTCTAGCTTCAACTTTCAGCCCTATAATAAGGGATCCAGTACTATCATTCTCATCTGGCAGCATGTTACTCCAACTTTGCACAGCTGTAAATGACTACACAAGATTGCAAGACAGTAGATTATCTGGTCTTGTAAATTCAGGACAGAGAGATGATCATCTAATTATCCTTTCACAGTGTGGCCTAACTTGAGTCAAAACAGATCAAACTACTCACCTCCAGGCATTCATGTCTCATCATTCCCCAGCATTCAGCTGGAGCTGGGCCGCAAGGCTCCAAGGCTATGTCTACACTACAAAAAGTTAGTTCGACTTTAAGTCGACCTTATTAAGTAAACTTAACAAAGTGACGTCCATGGATGTGGACTAAGTCCACTTTGTTAAGTCGACCTAACTGCCCTAGGTCGACTTAACAAGTGGACTTAAGCGTCCACACTGGGCTTAGGACCTAAAGGAGGTCGACCTACCTGGTGATTCTTATAAAGTCGATTTAAGCTTTCATTAAGTCAACTTAAGGAATTTCTTAAGTTGACTTAATGAAAGCCTAGTGTGGATGCGGCTTTGTTTAAGTGAACTTAAGCCTCCTTAAGTCGACTTAATTTGCCAGTGTAGACATAGCCCAAGAGTGTGCACAGACCCTCAATAATTTAGGAAAAGAAAATATGGCTATGAAAAAACAAGGGAAGAGTCAAATCCCTGCCAGAGATCTTCTGGTGAGTCTAGCACCACTCCACCCACAATGGCTGCACACGATAGAGCTCTGTAAGAACACAAAATAACACAAGTCCCAGGCTGCTCTTTTGAATGCCCTGCTTGGACCTCTGGACAACCTCTCCAATTCTGTCATTTTCCCACTTGCCAGTAAGTAGTGATTCTGACATCCCAAAGCATTAAAAAAATCACGTCAGGACCCCAAAAACATAAGATTGAATTAAAAATCCGGAGAATTTAAAAAAAAATTAAATAATTTTCCAAAAACAAATATCATGAGACTTGTAATAAAATCACAAGAATAATATGAACAACAAAAGTCCTGTGGCACCTTAACACTAACAAATTTCTTCAGGCATAAGCTTTCGTGGGCTGCAACCCACTTCATCAGATGCAAGAACAGTATGAAATCAGCTACCATTTACAAATTTCCTAACAGAAAAATCAGTGTCGGACACAAAGATCTAACCGCCCGTTTTTTGTTGCTGACAAGAAGATGGGCAATAAAAGATGTTTTTACATTGCTGATGTGGCTGTTTGTCTCTTAAAGTCGACTTAAGTTGACTTTATTAAGTCGACTTAAAAGAGCCTGTAGTATAGACATACCCGTCCACACCATCTTAAGCGTCGTTCAGTCAACCTAAGGTGCAAGTGTAGACATACCCCTTGTGTTTAATTGCTCAGATGTACTCAGTCTCCTTTGAATTTCCTTAATATTCTCACAATGTCTAAGGCTATGTCTACACTTGAAAAGTTAAGTCGACTCTGTTGAGTCGACTTAATAAGGTCGACTTAAAATTGACTTTAAGTCGACTTAACAAGCTGTCTTAACTTTTGAAGAGTAGATGGGGCTTTGTGGCTCCCCACTGAGAAGGTACCCATGGGTCCCTTCCCCAGGAAGCCAGGGTCCTGGCAAAGAGGGAGCCACGGCTCCTTTCTTGCTGGGACCTGCGGCTTCCTGGCAGAAGGGAGCCGCGGGTCTGAACAGGGGCTCCCTTCTCCCCAGACCCCCATGGGTCTGGGCAAGAAGGAAGCTGCCGGCGCTTCAGCTGACAGGGGATCCTCCTTAAGTTGACTTAAATTGCCAGTGTAGCCGTGGCGTAAGAGAACAGTTTTCTGGAGGTCTTACACTTCTAACATGTGCTGAAGCTGTTCACTTAGACTCTGAGTGATCTCTCCAAGCAGAAGCGGCTTTTGGGGTAGGTGTAGCAGGCGGCCGCCTAGGGCCCCTTCACCTACCCCAAAAGCCGCATCTGCCTCCTGTCCCGCGCTGCGGAACACATGGCAGGCAGTGGGGGCCAGCGGCGGGGGGGGGAGGAGGGGCAGGGTAGGGGTATCCCTGTGGGAGGACGAGGCCCAGGGCCAATCAGCATAGGGGAAGGCAGGGCAGGCTGGCCCAGAGGCCGGGCTGCACACTTCCACCGCGCCCCGGGCTGGCTGCTCCACCCTCGGGCCGAACTGTGCCCTCTGCACTTCCACCCCTTTCCTTTGCTGCTGAAGGCAGCAGGGGGGAAGCCTGCTCGCCCTCCGTAGGGATGGCAGTGGGGGAATTGGGAGCCCTGGCAGGGCACCAGGGCTGGTTTGGGGACACCCAGCAGGGTGCCACACTGCTGAGAGAGCCAGCCACGGGGAGCTGGTGTCGCGGTGGGGTGGGGGAACTATGGAGGGGCTTTTTGAGGTGTTCAGGGCCCCTGACATGGCACCAGGGCCACAGGGGGAGGTTTCTGGGCCCCCAGTGGAATGCCGGGGCCACAGTGGCGGCCGGGGCTGGCACCAGGGAGCCCTATGGGGGCCCCGCAATGGGCCTTTGCCTTGGGCCCCAGATAGACTAAGGCCGCCTCTGTCTCCAAGTGCCTCCATAATCACTGGGATCATCTTTGTTTTACTATTCCATAATGGTTCCACTTTGCAGCAAAACTCTTCACACTTTGTCATCTTCTCTTCTTGTTTCTTTTTTATGTTTCTGCTTGCTTGTACGGCAGTATCAATTAACAAGGTCTTGTTTGTCTTATTTTCTACAATTATGCCTGGCCTGTTTGCCTGCACTGTTCAGTATGTGACAATTGCCACATCCGATAAAATCTTATTCTCTCCAATCTCGAGAGTGATTTCATTTTGGTGGCTGTAGTACCACATGGTTGATTTAAATCCATATTTGCCAAACAGGCTCCAGTGCAAACACTGTGACCTCATTATGTGTCTGTTCATATATTCTCTTTCAGCCAGGTTCATGCAGGTACTCAGCACATACTCCACTGTCTTGTCCATTTTGGAAAACATTCTGCAGCTCTATGAAAAATTCTGCTGGTCAGTTTTGTTTTGAATTAAATTAAGCCTTAAGTCCACCTCTCTGCATTCATAGTAAGGCTCCCTGTCTCTCTCTTGAAGTATCCTTCTACAAACCACGATTTTGTTAACCTTCAATCACTAATGAGTTTGAGCTCTTTTCACCACTGTTCAGGCATTGATTTCTGTGTAAATCTGTTGCATCTTTCTTTAGCAATTTGCTTTCTCCTTTATTTTATACTTTCCTTGCGCTGGTATGAATGGTTGGCCATCGTTTGTTTTCATGACCTGATGATCTTTTACTCAGGTGGACTCCTCATATATTTATGTTATCTTCTTCGTTGTCAATTGCTTCCTCCCCTAATGGCAAACTTTTATTTCATCACACCATCAGATGTACATGCTATATACATCTTGACTGATATTCATTGCTCTATGCATCTCCAGGAGCTTTGGATATAAAATTTTTCTTCTCCTTTTGATTTTGTTCTATCAAACCAGCAGGGCGCCATACTACTGTTATCACTCACATAGTAATGGTTCAGATCAAATTCTTTGAGTTGAGTTTTGTCCTTTAGAGTAATTATTATTTGTGTGGCAATCGTCTTTCTTCACTTCTTTATGTTATAACTCCAATAGTTGCCTGATTCCAAGGTATTTATAGGGGCCATGCTTAGAAATAACTTGGATACTACCTTCATTAATTTGTGTGCCATCTGATTATATTAGCTTGCTCCCCTTTACAGATACCAATAAGCATTTAGCTAACTCAACTGTAGCTTTTTGTCTTTCTCAAACTTTTCTATTTCTTCAGTCTCTGTGTCTCCTTTTGTGACCGATCACATCATCTTCGGATCATAGCAAATGGTTAACCAGTTGTTGCTTCTCTGTTGGCATGATATCCACAATTTGTCTCATAGACCGTCCATGTCAGCAGCATTGCTACCACAGAGAGCTTTGGGGATAAGGAATTCTCTTGAAAGTTTCCCATTTTAATTTGAACCTCACTAGTGAGAATCCCTTCCAGGTAGGGTTGAGTGTTCTAGTTAACTATATAATGCTACAGAAAGGAAACAATCTTTGAATGATGCTTAGGCGTTTTCAGTGTCTCAGTGATCCACGATTGTGAGATGCCATCATATGCTTTTTGATAATTTATTATTACCACCATAGGACCCAGGAGCTCTAGTCATGTAACAGCACCCCATTGTGATAGGCAATATACAAACAGAACAAAAATACAATCCCCAACCCAAAGAGTTTACAATCTAAGTAAAAGATATGGGACAACAGGTAAAAACAGACATATAATTGGGGAGGTATATAGATATGGGAGTGTATACAATATATATAAATAAAATTGTACAAACATATGGATGGGGTAGAAATATGAACAGTAAAGACAAATGACACAAAATGGTTTTCCCATCCCGTAAGAGCTTTTGAGATTTTAAGATCTTTTCCCATCCCAAATCAAGACAAAAATTCAGAATTTCAAACATTTTTGCAAACCAAAAATACAAAACAATTTTCTGATTGGGTCAATCAATGGGATTTAAAAACATTTTGTTTCAGTTTCAACCTTTTAAAAAAAACCAAAAATCTTTATTTATTTATTCTGAATTACCTACAATTTTTAAACAAAAATGTCATTTTGAACTTGAAAACTAAATTTTCATTCTGAAAATGTCAAAATGGGACATTTATACAATTTCAAAACTTTTTTCTCAACCAAAAAAAACCCAAGAAAAACTGAGAAATCTGTTGAAATCAATCTTTTCCTGCAAACAGTTTCAGTTTTGTCAAGTCAACATTTTCAACAAAATTGTTTTGTCAGAGAATTCCCAATCAGTTCATTGTTGGCTGGTTCATTTGCTGTTCCAAGCCTCTGCCCATCACCTGCAGTGCAACATGTCTATCCCAAATAATTTCTAATCATTGTTCTCAGCTTGTCATTTTCATATTCATACCCTCAGTTCCATGTAATTAAGCTTTAAGCGCCTAAAGCCAAGAGTCTGACAGTAACAAAGAGAAATACAGCAGTCACGTATGGCGCAAAGTTGGCAGTGAGTGTAAAGCATTAGTGCTATATATAAGCAAAGCAATCAATAACCATAAGCCTTCTTCCATGACCCCCCTGATTATTCATATTTATTTTTTTGGAAGATTGCCTCTGATTATTTTTTCTTGTTTAATCTTTTGTGCTGCACAATCAAAAAAGCAAAGCTGTTTGTAGGCAGAGAGAGAAAATCAGTTATTAGTGATTGGAGTCTGCTTCAATTAGGCAGCACATCAGGGGATAGCCATTGTTCTAAAAAGAACCTGATGAGAAAATATAGTTTAACTAGAAGACTTTTTTTTAATGCATCAAAGGACCGAAAAAGGGCACATATTATTTTTCCTTTTCAGATTGCAAGTGTTCATTCCTCCTGGCTAGAGCTACTGGAAACAGAGGGTCAGATTCTATTCCAGTTAAAATGGCAATACTTTATTTGAAAGTAATCACATTGATTTCCAGATCAGAACTTAAAACAATTGAGGCCAAATACCACAAATGACAAAATCTCTTTATATATTTTAATGGAATTAGTTTTTTTTCTCCTCCCTCCCAATCTAATGCAAATTAATATTTCTCAGCACAGGGATACTAAGTTTGCTAGGAACTGAGGGTTGGGTGTGAGTAAATGTTTCATTACTGGTCAGTGACTGATAAATTACCATGATTCATCTTTCTTCAGTGGCTGAGGTACTTACGCTGTTGCCCACTTTACTTCACAACTACACTCCTTTCCTTTAGAAGCTAAGAGAACAGACTTTTTTCCTAAAAGCTTTTTTCCCCAATATAGCTTTAGCTTTAATAATTGAAATTCTGATCATCTCTAATATATTCCATTTTACTCCCCAAAAGGAGAAAAAAAAAGCTGTGTCTTTTCAGCTTGCAAAATTGATGTCTGAATTTATAGTAGTTTTCTGAGTAGGACGTAAGTATTTTTTGGTAATAAAAATTTCCATTGCTGTGTCTGACAAAACGTGCAGCAATCCAATCTTATTTTCATATCAAGAACTCTGACAGCTTTCACCCTAGCTGGTGAGATGCGGCTGAACTAAGATAATGACATCTGTACAGTAAAACTCCCTTTGTAAAAAGTATCCATGGATTTATTCTGCATCAAAAGTAGTTACTGGCTTTGTTCAGCTGGGAAAATTACTACGCATTTAAAAAACTTAAATCCACCCAAAGAGATCCAATGCAGCCGCTCTTCTGAAAAGTAAAGAAAAATTCAAGAGACTTTTGCACGACGTTTTAGAGGAATGAGTAAAGCATTTAGGTGGGTGGGTGTATGGGGGGAAGGGCATAGCCACATTTCCAGAATACTGCTATAAATCTATGAAGACACTATTAATCTTTTCCTCAACATTTTTAACCTGCTGGTTTTTAGTTTTTCCAAGGATGAAATTGAAAGAAAAACATTGTCCTGGGGCCAGATGGCTCAGGGTGAGGGTATGAAGTCTTTTTCCTGTAGGTTATCATTCAAATTTGGTCCAGGTTGCTGATGTTTAAAACTCATTACTATGCAATGGCCTATATAAAATGAGAGTACAGTCTTGGCTGGCTTACTAGTGGGCAGGTGTCCACATCATTAAACCACACCATCCACAATGCACACTGATGAGTTCTTGGCTGTCATCTCCAGTAGAGGACCCAAGAATTGAATGAGTTTTCAACTGAACTCTCTTCTTAGCATTAGAAGAGTTTCTCTAGACCAAAGCTGAAGCAATTGGTAGAAGCAGTGTGGGGAATTAGAACAGGGCTCGACAAATGCTGGGCACCAGGTCACCACGACACCTAGGATTTTGCCCCTGGTGCCTAGCTGCACCGCAGTAGCCTGGGAGGCAAATGCCTCATGGCACCTAAAAAAAGAGCTGACAGCGCTGACAGTTTCAGCACTGCCCTCCTCCCCCAGTCCTCCAGCAGTGGCTTTTTTCAGCAGCAGGGAAGAGGGGGCTGCCACCAAAAGTATCAGTGGCTGAAATGGTTTTTCAGTGGCAGATGGCCCAGTGCACTCTGCACCACCTTCTCAAGAAGTGGCAGTGATCTTTCAGCGGCGGGGACCTTCTTCACTGCCTCACGCCTACGTGCCTCAGTTTTTGGTCTTGCCACTAAATGTGCAGCAGATTTGTCAAGACCTGAATTACACTCCAGCTTCCTGGGCTCTATCTATTGTATGAATATGTTGAAAGCTTCTATTTTTCAAGTTGGCACCTGTCAGAAATGTTGTATACTTTATACTCAAAGGGTATGTCTACACTTACACCTTAAGTTGACTTAACAATGCTTAAATCAACCTACAGAAGGCCGCGTCCACACGGCACTTCCTTAAGTCGACTTAACTCCACCTCTGAAGGTCGACTTAACGCCTAAGTTGACCTTATTAAGTCGACTTAAAGCTGGTGTGGACACCTTAAGTCGACCTAATTGGCCTCCAGGCTGGGGAATGGGCTGGGGAGAAGGAGAGCTGTGGTCAGGGGATCGGGCAGGGGAGAAGCGAGAGCCACAGCTGGTGGATCGGGCAGGGGAGAAGGGAAGGAGAAAAATATCACATAGGGAACTTCTGTTCAGGTTCTTATTCCAGGTCCGCCCCCATGATATCTGAGCACCTTCTGGTAGTGCTTTCAATAATATGATCAGCACCTATGAAGTGTGATTCAATCTTTCTTCCGTCCCCTATTTCCTGATTTGACAGGAAAAGCAGATCAATCCAGAGCCTCCGTGGTGTTGTGGGGATTTTTTGCCCTTTGAGACTAGTTCTGGGCCCCTGAGGCACCTCTCCAATTAACCATGCATCACCCCTTTCTAAAGAACTCCTATAGAATATAGTACAGATTAAACTAATGGGATTCTACAGAAATAGAGTTTTATACATATTGCTGTAACACTCCTATGGAATTTAATAGAGAATAAAATTCTTTCTAGAGGTTTTTAAAGCATCCTACAGAAATCTATAGCAGAGATGGAATTCTCTATTACATTATCAAGGAACTTATAGAAAAATTATCATACTGTATTAAATTCTACAGAACATTTTCATAAGCAGTGCATCAGAATTGGACTGGATCTGCTGCATCAGAGCATCTCTGTGGATGAGGATTTGCCCCCAAGAAAGGAAAACTAAGGGGTAGTCTACTGAGCATCTAAGAATGCATATCTCCTGTCGACTTAGTTACTCTTACTTACCATGGTGCCTTTACTTGGCTGTGTCATCATGAAGGGCTCTCCCGTCAATGCAGTGTTACTCCACTTGGAGGGGAGGAGTTACTGAGTCGACGAGAGAGTGCTTCCAGGATTGATTGAGCGGATCTATACTGGCCACTGGATTGATCCCGCTACATCAATCCATAGGGATCGATGCAGCATTTTCAGTGTAGACAAGCCCTGAGAGTTGCAGTATGCTAAAGTTTATTAGAGTGAGCCCAGCCCCAAAGAAGCCCATACCTACCCATTGCTATTGACCCACTTGGCACTAATCTAACTCACCATATAACTTCGTACTGACTGACTTTGATCAGTTCCTACAGTGGAAAATGGTACAGACAGCAACTGACCGCACTGTTGACTGCTCCACTTGAGTCCCCATGACAGTAAACTGACGGAGCTTGGAAGAGCTGTGTGGAAGTTGCGTGCTAGGGAAGTAACAGATTAGAAGGGTTGAGAATCTACAGTGTGGAGTTAGGAGAATGAAGGAAGATATTTTAACTGAAAAGGACTCACTGGTGGTTCATCCTCAAAGTGGGTCATCAAATCAGAGTTCAGACACATTAGGAAGAGAGTGTGAGCAAGATTTCATTGCAGCTTTCCAAGCCACACCTGTTCTGTGAATAAATATAGGACCTAATTTTCCAGGGCTGTTAATCCTGCACTTTTCTTGAGCATGGAATTCATTTTGAGCTCAGTTCTGCCACCATTTTCTATTTTGAGCAGTATCTTAATCCCACAACAGTTCTACTGAAATCAGAGGGGTTACTCAGGAACATAGTGTCTCTCACAGTGTCTATTATTTTTACAAAACAACAAAACCAAGAGATGTGTGGTTCAGCTTGGCTTATGTTATTTTGCTTTGGTTTGTATTTGTAATATACCCTGGCGGATGTATTTTTGCTGCTTGAAATGGGTAATACAAAGCCAATAGTATTATTTTAGAGTGACATTGTCTAGTAACAATATCTGAAATTTAGACATTTTTCAAAAGTGTAAAAAGAATAGATATATTTTCATATTTTTTCTGTTTTAAATTATTAGAGCCTTTTGGGTATTTTGTTTGTTTTAGTGTTGATTATTTTTTAAAACTACCTTGCTGGGAACTTGTACACAATTGTATTTGTTGTGCATGACAACCGAAAATTGGATTAATATAAACAGGAAATTGGAACCAAGTAGTCTCCTTTCAGAGTTCCAGCTGCCTGACATGCATCAAGCAAACAAGTAATAGAAATAGTTTTAAAAAATCAATTTAGACTGATTATTCCAATGTGTAACTACTAACATGGTTATGGAATTTCTATTCAGATATTGCAATTTCAAAGAATACTTATTATTGCCTCAGAATGACTGTCAAAATAGCAGCTGATTTGTGCCTGGAAATAATGTGTACAAATGCAAAACTCAAACATATACCTATAGATTCTCATTTACACACGGGTATATTTATGCAAGAATACACACAATAATGAGTGTGCTGGTTGTTCGGTTTTGTTTCTTTCGCTAGCACAGATCATCTCGGTTGCTCCTAACATGTTCTCACTAAACATATGAACATAGAAGAGTGGTTTTTAGTTGTAATAGTTAGCAGTTGTCTTTTTAAAACTCAAAGTGCAAAACTTAAAACTCTAAGAAAAAATATTACGGAAGAGTGAAGTTGTAGCATTTGCGAAATAAAATGCTTATTATTTTAAAATTTAGTTTTAAACTATGTTGTTGTTTTTTTAATTCACAGATTCACTGAGCAAGATGCTGCACTTTGTCAGATTGTGGCTAGCTGTTGCTTTAGAATGATCCACTGTTCAGATTTTGTTGAAGAGAAATCAGACACAAAATCTAAAATTTACCAAAAATTATTCTCAAATCAAAATCATGATGTAGGAGATAGTAGAAAGAATGAAACCAATGTATTCAGTGGAAGGGTCCAGATCAAGCTGGGCTGAGTGAGATCTCTTTAGCAGAAAAAAGGAATTGGTCCTATGAGAATCTATCTACTTTAATTTCAGCTGAGTCTGCCTCTACAAAAGTCAATAGTTTATCAATAGAGCAGCAGCCTGTAAAAACAGAGATGTCATCCTCACTGGAGACTCAGTACAGAAAGATACCTAGCTTGGAAGACAATACGAATGATAAAAACATATTCAAACTTCAAGAAAATAACTGCAGCACAATGTACAACTCAGAAAATGAAAATGATTTTGTTTTCTCGAACACTGTAGCTAGTGGCACGACTGGAAAAGCAGCCAAATGCTACAGCAGAAAAGTGTATTCTAAAACAAGTCTAAACAGTAATCATACGGACAACAACTAACGCTGAAGTCTTAGTTTCTAGTAAGACCACTGAAGATGCCAAGGCATATAAACAGACTGAGAATACACTGTCCTATTACCAATGAAATATTCCCATAAGAAATCAGCATTACTTTGTAGAGGACGCCTCTATCAAAGCGTCTGACGAAGTGGGATTTTCTCCCATGAAAGCTCATCCGATAAATAAATCTGTTAGTCTTTAAAAGTGCCACAGGACTCTGTTGTCTTTCTACAATAGACTAACATGGCTACCCCTTTGGAATCTAAAATCTGTGACATTAACTTTGAGCTTTATCCAGATAAAACTCTAATCACAGCTGTTGAGTTTTTTGATGAGGACTTTATGCATCCGAAATGTTATGATGTGATGACAGGTCTTGCAAATGAAATATGGGAAAAGAAACTGAAATTTTTATTAGAAAGTGATGATGAAGAGGATATAAAGCTGAGTAAAGATTGCGATGGGTGTGATTATTTCCTCAGTGAAATGCCTTGCCTATTTCAAGTGTCAGATAACACCGTGTCTCTGGATACCTCCATTGGCTTCTGTGGTCATCACTCAAAATCCAAAGAAGTAGCTGTAAGGAGAGATCTCTCCACACACAGTCAGTCAACCTTGCAAACAGAGATGACTCTTACTGTTGGGCACCACCAAGATAAAACTACCGCAATGAAAGACAAAGAGAAGTATAAATTGCCCGTCGCTTCTACAGTGGCTGAAAATGATTATCCTAGAATTGAAGAAAAAAACAATACAAATAACCACTCAGCAGCAGATTTCTCTGTTGACAAATCACAGAACATGGATGATGTACTTGCAGAACTTGAGTCCTCCTCTTGTGACTTAGACAGTTCTCTGACAAATCAAGCCTCAGAGACAATGACAACAAATAGTACAGACAAAGACTTGTCAAATAAGAGTTCACAGCTGCTAAGTGGGTTAAGGAGAAAACTGGCAGAAGAAAAATCTAAGGATGCTGTCGTCAATCTGACAGAGAGGCTGAGAAGAGATCTTTTAAATCTGTTAGACCCCAAAGAACTTTGCAAACCATTAAGACATACAGGAGAATCTGTTCGATCTGGAACAAATGTTATGGCTACCAGTGCACTCTTTCATGGTCCAGGAGGTGCTATTTCAACACAAATGCACCAGGTGACAGAAGGCTTTCAAATCCAGACTGGTTTATGTCATAGACAAGAGGCGGATAAAACTTGTCATTGGGAAAGGAAATGGACTAATGGCATGTCTGAGAAAAATCAGCTGCCAAATGAAAGTGTTTCACACTGGGTAAGTAAACCTTTTAATACTTTAACACAAAAAGCTTTTCTAGCAACTTGAATGTTCTTTATTCCTATTTGTTGCAAAATAATGCAAAATGTAAATGACTTTAAAAGATACCATTCAAACCCTTGTGAATGACAGCTACTGCTGTGAAGGAAATCTGGTTTTGGAAAAAAAAGCCCGGATGAACCAGAAGCTGTCCTAATTAGAGAGAGAGAGAGAGAGAGAGAGACACACACACACACAGATAATAGCAAAAGGCATTAATGGACAGCTGGATAGGGAAATCTGATATTTAATCTATTGCATGTGTGTTATCCCAGCAATGTGTCTCTGCTTAGAAAGTTTCTCCACTGAGTGTTGTAAGTGGAGAATACCTTTAGTTAGTTTGAGCATAATTTGAAAAGAAAGTGTCACATTCTTATCTCAGATACACTGATTTAAGTCTAAAATAATGCTACAGAAATCATTTGAGGGTTAATCTGAATTACACTGGTATAACTGAGAAGAGAATTTGATCCAAAAGATCTATGTTACAAAGAAGAACAGTTTTATTTTTTTTCTTAATAAAAGAATGAAAAAATTAAATAATTTTAGGGAAAAGCAGCTTATTTCCCTTTGTGAAAAGAGTATGACACCAACTAGTCTCCTAATTCTGATGTATTATCTGTTACAGGACAGCTATTCAGTTGATGTAAATCAACATAAATCTATTGATTTACATGGAGGTACTCCAGTTTTCACAAGCAGAGGATTTGACTCATCCTTTTTATTTCATGTAGTAAAAACCTAAGGAATGCATTAAAACATAGCAGATCAGGGAGATTCTCTTCCTTTATCATTCATTTACGGAAATGATTTTAAAAAATGGATGGCAAAATGCACAGGCAGTCTTATATATGAGAAATGATTTTTTTAATTGAAAAAAATTGAAAAAATACCCTACTTCTGGATATATGATTTTGTGTCTCCTATTGACTTCAGCAGGTGTGAGAGTTTACCTCAAAATGTAATTTGCTAATAATAGGCTTTAGAAAATAAAAACAACATAAAGCGAGAAGTAATTTATCGAAGTGATGCAACATTCCACATGTCTAAGGTAGAAAGATGGAAAACTCTCTTTAGGTGGATCCTTACAGATTATTCTTCATTTTGGCCTTTCTGAATGAGATGGCGCATGAGGGGAGAAGCAAAAGTACACTTCGGTGTTAGCCAGAAAGCCCCTTATTCAAATGAGAATGGCATTCAAGAGTCTCATCATTAGTATATTTGGATCTTGGTACACAACTCCTGACTACCTAAACTGCCATACTGTCTCCTCCACCTCTATATCTATGTCTTCCCTTACTCTTGCCAGCCATCCTCTGGCACCTCACTCAGACTCTCCTATAAAATTTATTTAAATGTACATACTTTCAGTTACGTTTTAGCATGCATGCACAAGCCATACCCACCCATCCACACTCATGCATGTAGTATTTTTAGCTGAAAATCTTTTCTTCACCTAGTTCTTTCTAAGAAAAAGGCCCCCATTTCAAAGTGATAACTTAACTTTGAGTTCAGTCATTGGGATTTCTTAAACAATCAAAAAGAGTCAAATTATTTCACTTGGAAAAGCAGCTATAGTGCCAACCTTGCCATCTCCGTTCCTGGTTTTCTTTCACAGAACGTTGTTTATAAAAGGTGCAGTAACAGTTTACGAGTGCATCGCTCTCATGATATAAAGGTCCCTCATTCGGGTTAACTTACTAAGAATGGAATGGCATTATGCACAGTCATGGTTTGACTAAAGTCATTAAACCCAAGCCCTGATGGACTGGTCATTAAGATACCATGACACATTTCTCAAAGGCAGATTGTTAATCTGAGTGTCATGGCTAGATTCCAATTTGGCTAGTTATATTCTAACTATCTACATGTCAGTGGTGTGTGTGTGTGCACGCATTTTGAAGATTTATTTCATTTCATATAACATAAATAAGTAAAAATAGAACAAAAACAGATATTAGAAATGAAAGGAAAACATTGAAAATGAGGATTAACCAAAGCCTTGAATTCAAATACCCACTAGATACAAAATTACAGTTCTCTGCCATTTTAGTAATGGGGCTCAGACCTGAAGACTACCAGCTTCAACTCTGGGGAGCTTTGCTCTGGGACCCATCTCTGCAAAGTACATCATTCGTCATCAGCCCGCCCATAATCTCTCAATGTAACATAAGAATAGAGAGTAAGAGTCAACCTTGTCCCCTATACACATAGGGCCATCCGTAGGGAAAATGGCGCCCTAGGCAAACTTTCTTGGTGCCCTTTAAGTACTGCTTGCCAAGCAGCGGGCGGCCACTCACCAGGCAGAGCAACAGTAGGTGGAGCAGCGGCGGCAGTTCAGGTGTTCAGACATGCTGCTGGGAGTGAACAGAGGGGAGGCATATGAGCCCCTAGGTCCCACCCTGCAGCCTCCCTTATTCTCCACCCCCTGCCTCTCAGATGGGCACAGACCATGGCCCTGCTGCAATCTCTTGACCATGGCACCCTTCTGAGCACAGTGCCCTGGGCGATTACCCACGACACACATCTTTAAGCCAGACCTATATAAACAACCTAGTGTACACTGAGGGATATGTTGTGTTATTAGCCTCAGTCCTGCATTTGGGGCAGGGGAGAACTGGTTGGACACAGAAAGAGCACCAGGAGCTGTGGGGTTGGGGGGAGAGAATTTGCTATCCCCGTTCAAAGGGTTCACTATATTCCCCCCAAGCAGTAGGCCAGCTATGCTAGCAGGAACACAGTGGCAGAATAACCATAGATCCACCTGTCCTCTGTCTCTTCCAGTCCCCTTTGTGGCAAGTTGCCCCTAAAACGGAGCACCTCCGTAGCAGCCCTTGTGCAGGCACTGATATTCTGCATAGACCTTGCTTACGTGAGCTGCATCAGGTAAAAAGTTCCTTATTCCCTCCCACAAAGCCTCATGGCTTCTCAATCTAGCCTTCCATGCCATGTATTTATTTAATGCACATTGATTAATGTGCTAGCAGCATGACATTGCATATGGGACTGAAAACTGGCACTTCAACTTTACAATATACGTGCATTCAAGAAGTAGTTGTTGTGGCCCAGTCAAGACCACCTTGGAGTAACGTTGGCAACAGCCCTGAATTCCTGCACCCATTCCTAGAGCCTGCCAAACGTCAGCAGGGTCAGTGAAGTGCTATTGCAGCTGACAAGTTCATAGGGGCTTTGGGACATAAACACTGCAATACTTACCTTTTCATATTTTCATATAGTTTAATGCCAGAAAGTTCCATTAGATCATCTAATCTGATCTCTTGTATATCACAGGCCATTAATTTTTACCCAGACACCCCTATATCAAGCCCAAAGACTTAGTTAGACAATAGCATTTTAGTCCTCAGGAAATTAAATTGTGTGCCGCGGTGAAAGAACAGGGGAGACCAACATGCAGAGGTGACACTTGAGGTCATGTGTGTCCCCCACAGATTTCTACCAGGGTTCACACCAGAATCTTTGAATTGTGCTTCCCCACTATCAACAATTACACATCACCTTTGCCAACGTGCCCCGTGAGCAATTGAGCTCAAATAACAAAGGATGAATATAAACAAACAACAAAAGCACGCTGGGATAAAATTAGAAAGGCCAAAGCGCAAAATAGATTAAACTAGCTAGAGACAAAGGGTAACAAGAAAACATTCTACATTAGAAGCAAAAGGAAGAGCAAGGACAGGTAGGCCTGTTACTCAGTGGGAGGGAGGAGAGAAGCAATAACAGAAAATGTGGACATGGCAGAACTGCTAAATAATTTTTTGTTTCAATTTTCACCAAAATGTTTAGTAGTGATTGGACATCTAAAATAGTGATCTCCAGTGAAAATGAGTAGGATTGGTGGCTACAATAGGGAAAGAGTAAGTTAAAAATTACTTAGACAAGTTAGATGTCACAGGGGCCAGGGCCTGATGAAATCCATCCTAGAATACTCAAGGAGGTGATTGAGGAGATATCTGAGCCATTAGCAATTATATCTGAAAAGTCGTGGAAGATGGGGGAGATTCCAGAGAACTGGAAAAAGACAAATATAGTGCCAGTCTATAAAAAGGGGAATAAAGACAACCTGGGGAATTACAGACCAGTCATCTTAATGTCTGTAGCTGAAGACATAAGGAGGAAATAATCAAGCAGTCAGTTTGCAAATACCTGGAAGATAATAAAGTGTTAAGTAGCCCTAAGCATGGATTTGTCAAGAACAAATTATGTCAAAACAACCCAATAGTTTTCTTTGAGAGGATAACAAGTTTTGTGGATGGAGGGAAGCAGTAGATGTAGTATGTCTTGACCTTAGTAAGACTTTTGATACTATCTCACATGATCTCATAGGGTGAGTCTACACTACATTTTCCTTAAGTCGACTTAAGCAAGCTGCTTAAGTCGACTTAAGGAAAATTAAGTCTACTTTACTAAATCTGGTTTAAAGTCAACTTTAGGCTTAAGTCAACTTTCTAAAGTTGACTTAAGCCAGTGTAGACCTGGAGTAGCCCTAAGTTGACTCTAAGTCGACTTAGGGCTCTCCAGGACTCCCCCACTGCCCTCCCTGCCAGGGGAGGTGGCACAGGGGGGGCCTGGAACACCCCCCCACAGGGCAGGGCAGAGCCCTGCCCACCCTGCCCCTATGCCCTGCCAGGGTCCCTGTCCGCCTTTGCCCCATTGTACCCGGGTACAATGGGGCAAAAGCTGAGCCCCCTGGCAATTGTCAAGGGGTGCCCCCCTGCCACCGTGGACCTCTCCCAGGACCACCTAGCCCCTAGAAGTCAACCTAGGCATCCAGTGTGGACGCTGTAGGTCAACTTTGTAAGTTCCCCCCTAAGTCAACTTAATTTTATAGTGTGGACATGCTATGTCGACTTAGCTAAAGTCAACCTAAATTAACAAGTGTAGACATAGCCATAAACAAACTAGGGAAATACAACCTAAGTGGATCTACTATAAGGTGGGTGCATAAATGGTTGGAAAACTGCTTCCGGGAAGTAATTAGGAAGGTTGCAAGGCTGTCACAGAGGTTGCAGAAGTCCCAGATTCTGTGGCTTTCTGAGACTTCCATGACTTCTGCAGCTGCAGTGGCTAGCGTGGTTGGCCCCAGGACAAGCAGCAATTGGTGTGGTGTCTCTGGGGACAGCCCAAGCAGCAGTCCCAGGGGGAGCAGCCCTGGGAACAGCTGAGGTAGCAGTGGCAGACAGAGCAGCAGGCTGCTGGGGCAGACAGCCCCCTCTTCCGGAGCAGGTGCACCCAGAGCAGCAGCACCAAAGGGCCTCCCAGAGCAGTGATGCCCAGGGAACAGCCAAGATTCTGTCAGGGGTATTTATAATAAAAGTCATGGCTGTGAATTTTTGTTTATTGCCCATGACCTGTCCATGACTTTTACTAAAAACACCCATGATTAAATCTTAGCCTTATCAGTTGTTCACAATCAAGCTGGAAAAGCATATTGAATGGGGTTGTGCAGGGATCGGTCTTGTGTCCGGTTGTATTCTATATCTTCATCAATGATTTAGATAGTTGCATAGAGAGTACACCTATATAGTTTGCAAATTATACCAACCTGGAAGAGGTTGCAGGTGCTTTGGAGGATAGGACTAAAATTCAAAATGATCTGGACAAACTGGAGAAATGGTTTGAAGTAAATAGCATGACATTCAGTAAGGAGAAGTGCAAAGTACTCCACTTAGGAAGGAACAATCAATTGCAAATATACAAAATAGGAAATGACTGCCTTAGAAGAAGTCCTGCAGAAAGGGATCTGGTGGTCATAGTGAATCATAAGATAAATTAGTCAATAGCATAATACTGTTGCAAAAACCTCGAACATTATTCTGAAATGTATTAGCAGGAGTGTGGCAATCAAGACACAAGAAGTAATTCTTCTGCTCTACTCCGCATTGATATGGCCTCAATTGGAGTATTGTGTCCAGTTCAGGGCACCACAGTTCAGGAAAGATGCGGACAAGTTGGAGAAAATCCAGAGATGTGCAACAGAAATGACTAAAAGTCTAAAGCACATGATCTGTAATGAAAGATTGAAAAACCTGGATTTGTTTAGTGTGGAGAAGAGATGATTGAGGGGAAACATGATAACAGTTTTCAAATATATAAAAAGTTGTTACAAAGAGATGGGGTGAAAATAATTGCTCTTGTTAACCTCTGAGGATAGCACAAGAAATAATGGGTTTAAATTTCATCAAGGTAGGGTTAAGTTGGATATTAGAAAAAATATCCCACAGTGCTGTCACATTGTCAGAATTGTTCTGAATATTCAGATCAGTCATCTGTAACATGCTTTGTGGCTAGTCCAGAAGTGTATTGATCAAAGGCAGTAGAATGAACCTAGTGTTAGAGCTGGCTGAAACTCAGGATTTCCAGTTTGTGAAAAAAAATTGGTATTTTTAAATTTAGTTTTGTTCCAAATCACAGTGAAATCAAGCATTTTAAAAATTCTTGCAAACCAAAATTTTTTAAAAAAATGTTCAGAAGCACCAGTAACCAAACTGAGAGTTGCTACTTGGGACCCACAGCTGCTAAATGAAATTGACATGCTCTGTGATTCGGGGAAAGTTTGCCAAACCTGACTTGCTTTGGTAGAAATTTCAGGTTTGACAAACCAGCATTTTTGGATGAAACTGTGTCTCATGGAACCAGCTGTACCCAACACCTCACAATTAGCATAGGTAGCGCTATAACACTTGGCAAAGTAAAACAGAAAAAGTGTGAAGGGGAAAAATTGACAGAAGAAAGGTGTGAGGAACGGGTGGAGGAAGAAGAGGTTGAGTGATACAGAAAAGACAGAGTAAGAGGGGAATCTGTTTACAAACATGCCATTTAATGCCAATCATGATAGGGACACCTGTCCACTCCGAATTAGATTGAGAACAGCAGATGATTTCACACAGGCCAACAAACAGCTGTCAAATGGAAACTAGTTTAATTACTGTTTTTGAAGATAAAATTAGTGAAGATCTCAGTTCAAAAACAGTAATGAGAGAGAATTAATATGCATAGCTAATATGTCATTTTCAGTCACTTTATAATTAATTTATTTTTTATTCAAATTTTCTTAAAATGTGCCTGTGCTTCTTGTCCTTGTCTGAGTAGTCATCAATGGATGTAAAGATTTTTGGTTATTCAAGTACAAGAAAAACTTGCTGTTATTTTTTTTTAAAAAACAAGATGTGTTTACTGCTCTCTGGCCTCTCAACTTGCTTCCCTCAAACCTGGCTTTTTGGTTAAATATTTCTTTAAAAAAAAAAATCACTAAGATGTAACCTGAAACATGTCAGCACAAAGTGGAAATTGAGGTAATATCTTGAGTGAGAAACAAAATAGGGGTTTAGGATGATATACTCTCAACTAGAACTGTGCTGACTCAGGAGGTCTGCTGAAATGGGGCTTATTTTCTTTGGTTTCAACTCAGGGAGATTGGTACCAGCTCTTTCTTCACCTAGAACTTTTGCTTTCAGATTTGGAGTTCAAACAACTCAAAGTGAAACTCAGTTTAAAATGCTGAATGTCACTTTGAAACCAGATAAAACTGCAAATCTCATATAGTTTCAGGATAAAGCTACGGGCCTGATCTCCTGCAGGTATGAATTAGCTCAACCATTTGTCTCTTAAACAACTCATGATGAAGGGCCTGCGAGGCCAAACCTGATAGGCAATGTAGCAGACATGCTGCTTCTCCTTGCCACTGATAGAGGGCCATTTCTCACACCAGCACTCTCACCCTGCTAGGCCCTCATCTACTTCCAGAAGCCTGGTTTCCTGGCCAGGCTGGAAAGTGGTGGTTGAGTATGACACAGACCCATCAAGCAAGACATTAGGGCCAACAGTTGCAGCAGAGATGTCTCTTTAGCAACTGACAGTGTGTCAAAAATTTCTTGGGTGCTTCTGGGTGGCATTGAAGTAAGTTGTGAGAAAGGAAGGGTCACCAAACTCTGACAATGAATATTTTCTCTTTACATGGATCTCTGTTGCTAGAGGAAGACATAGATCCAAGCCCTGCTCAGCTTTGAGGAGATTCTGGTCTGAATGCAGGTCCAAGTGGTATGGTAGTTATTATTTGCATTCTACAAACAGCCAAAATGTGCTAGGCTCTGCCCACACAAACAAGAAGATACAGTCAGTGTCCTAAAGAGCTAACAATCTGAGTCCGTATCAATAATAGGGAAGCTACAGTGATTTTTCCCTCTACAATCCATTGAACAGCACCTTACATTCACACACAGAGGAGTTTCAGTCAGTTCTGGGGGAGGCAGCCATCAATGTAACGTAACCCAGAATTTTACGGGTAAGAACCAGCATAGCCTTTACCAGGGAACGCTCAAGCCATAGTGTGTTTGGGTGGGTGCCACTTGCTGGAACAATCACTGCACTGTCAACTCTCACAGCTGCCATCCTTGACAGCCACTGAAGCTAATAGTTCCTCCAGCTTATGAGTGCTTTTAATTCACTGACTGAGAATCACCTCTATGACGTAATCCTTCCATTCCTCCCTCCCCAGAAAGGTTCCACTGGCCATCGTATCCCCCTTCCCCATAGCCTTAGAATTGCTATCACATGGCTATGTCTACACTAGAAAAGTTAAGTCAACTTAATAAAGTTGACTGAATAAGGTCGACTTTAAGTCAACTTAAAGTCAACCTTATTAAGTCGACTTAACAAAGTCGACTTAACTTTTTCTAGTGTAGACATACCCTAAGTCAACCTTCTTAAGTCTACTTAATACTTTAAGTCGATTTAATAAGGTTGACTTAGGTGCTAATCACCATCCACACTGGCTTTAAGTCGACTTAAGGAGTTGACTTAAGGTTTAAGTCGACCTAAAACCAGGTGTTATTAAGTCGACTTAAGCTTTCCTTAAGTTGACTTAAGGAAGTGCTTGATTTGACTTAATAAAAGCCCAGTGTGGACATGGCTTTGTTTAGGTCGACTTAAGCCTCCTTAAGTCGACCTAACTTGCGAGTGTAGACGCACCCATACTGCCCAATCCTCCAGCCAACTTCTGTTCCATTTCTCCTCAGCCAGGAGAGGCTCCACCAACTGCAATTGCTATAACTGCTTCCCATCCCACTGGTAGCCACAGTCCTCCTCCTCAGAGAAAGTCATACATCTCTTGGGAATGAAGTGAGGAAAAGCAAGGAACTCATCTGAGCAGTATGTTTGTCCCATCCATGAGAAACCATAGAAGTTCTTCCATTGGCACTTAATGGGACCTGGGTCCATGGGGTTATGTGTGATGGGATGGGGATGGGAGTGGGCATTAACTGTTCTCTTCAGCGTCATTCCCTGCTAATCACATGGATTTCCATGTGGAAATCTCATGAGGAGTTAATTCTGCTTGCTGCTTCTCTGTTGGTCACTTTTCCTCCTTCAACCCAAGTCACACTGACTCACTAGCCTGTAACATACACCATCATTTACATCACCCCCTGAAATGGGCCATAGTGCAGTGTGAGAGGTTATATTTGGATATTACATGTAATGTTTTAAGATGCTGTCAGAAATAGCATGGTGACTGACATGCTGGGAATTCAGGTAGATGTGAACGCGTGTACAAGGTGACTCCTGGGTACTGCAAGCTGTTTGTGACACATGTCATTAAACTTTCCACTGGCAGACACTGATCTGAAATGTGTTTTTGACCTGCAGGTATGGCAACTTTGGGCAAACACTACATGAGTAGTTAAGGGAATCATAGTTTAGGAGGCAAAGGATGTGGTTTTTGTTTCCTTTATTTGTTTGGAAGCACCAAACTAAGCAACGCTATTCACGATACAGAGGTGAAAAGAAAATACCTATGTGATAGACTGTTTCAGTTTGATACAGCTTTACACTAATATAGCACCTTTCATCTAGGAGTCTCAGAGCACTTTGCCAACATCATTAATCTTTGCAACACTGCTATGAGATAGATAAGTATTATTACATCTCTTTACAGAGGGAGGAAAATGAAGCATGGAAAGGTTAAGTGACTTGCCCAAATTTACATTGTAATGATGGTAGAGTAGCCATTGGAAACCATGAGTCATTTTTGATAGTTCTCTGGAAACATCCACTCAATGTACAGCAACAATCAAAAGAGCTAACAGAATGTTGGGAATCATTAGGAAGGGAATAGATAAGGCAGAAAATGTCATACTGCCTCTTTAATAAATCCATGGTACAGCTACATCTTGAATGCAGATCTGGTCACCCCATCTCAAAAAAGATATATTGGAATTGGAAAAGGTAAAGAAAAGGGCAACTAAAATTATTAGGGGTATTGAAAAATTTTCATTGGCGGAGAGATCAATAGGAGTAGGACTTTTCAGCTAGGCAAAGAAACAATTAATGAAGGATATGATAGAGCTCTATAAAATCATGACTGGTTTGGAGAAAGTAAATAAGAAAATATTATTTACCCCCATAATGCAAGAACTAGGGGTCACCAAATGAAATTAACACGCAGCAGGTTAAATATGTACAAAAGGAAGTTTTTCTTCATACAATGCACATCAACCTGTGGAACGACTTGCCAGAGGATATTGGGAAGGCTAACAGTATAGCAGGGTTCAAAAAAGACCTAGATAAATTCATGGAAGATATTAGCCAGGGATTAGCTGTTTGCTAGAACTTGGGAATGAGCAACAGGAGGGATCACTTGATGATTACCTGCTGTGTTCATTCTCTCTGAAGCACTTGGCATTGGCCACTGTTGGAAGACAGGATACTGGGTTAGATGGACGATTGGTCTGACCCGGTATGGCCATTCTTATGTTCTTATGACTTCTAGTCATCTACATCAATCACTGGACCACTCACAGAATGCCACAAAATTTCAAATATCTTTTATGATGTACTAGACTACATATAGCCATTTGCGAATGCATCCAGTTTGTACTGAAGGATGATCTGTCAAGCTGGAGGGAGGTTACCAGTGGAGTCCCTCAGGGATCAGTCTAGGGACTGATCATATTTAACCTTTTTGTTACCGACCTTGGCACAAAAAGCAGGAATGTGCTAATCAAGTTTGCGGATGACACCAAGTTGGGAGGTATTGCCAATACAGAGAAGGATCAAGATACCATACAGAAAGATCTGGATGACGCTGTAAACTGGAGTATCAGGAATAGGATGAAATTTAATAATGGGAAATACAAGGTCATGCATTTAGGGACAAATAACAAGCATTTCTCCTATAAGTTGGGGATGCATCAGGTGGAATGGACTGAGGAGGAGAAGGATCTGGGAGTACTGGTTGATCATAGGATGACTATGAGCCGCCAATGTGATGTGGCCGTGAAAAAAGCTAACGCGGTTCTAGGATGTATCAGGAGAGGTATTTCAAGTAGAGACAGGGAGGTGTTAGTGCCGCTGTACAAGGCATTGGTGAGACCCCATCTGGAATATTGTGTGCAGTTCTGGTCCCCCATGTTTAAAAAGGATGAATTCAAATTGGAACAGGTGCAGAGAAGGGCTACAAGGATGGTCTGTGGAGTCGAAAACCTGCCTTATAAGAGGAGACTCAAGAAGCTTGGCTTGTTTAGCCTAACCAAAAGAAGGCTGAGGGGGGATATGATTGCTCTCTATAAATACATCAGAGGGATTAATATCCGGTAGGGAGAGGAATTACTTGAGTGCAGCACCAACATGGACACCAAAACAAATGGTTATAAACTGTCCATCAAGAAATTTATGCTTGAAATTAGACGCACGTTTCTAACCATTAGAGGAGTAAAGTTCTGGAATAACCTTCCAAGGGGAGTTGTGGGGGCTAAAACCATAACTGCTTTCAAAACTGAGCTTGATAAATTTATGGAGGGGATGGTATGATCAGATAGCTTATTTTGGAAATTGACTGATCTTTGACTATGGGTGGTGGATATACGAGTGGCCTAAGAAGGAAGGGTACATGGGGTGGGTTCTGAGTTATTACAGTGAATTGTTTCTTGGGTAACTAGCTGTTGAAACTTTCCCACATGCTCAGGGGTTAACTGATCGCGATATTTGGGGTTGGGAAGGAATTTTCCCCCAGGGCTGATTGGCCTGGGCTCTGGGGTTTTTTCACCTTCCTCTGTAGCACAGGGTATGGCTCACCTACCAGTGAATTCTCTATATCTTAAGGTCCTTAAATCATGATTTAAGGAAGTAAATAACTCAGTCATAGGTTAGTGGCCTATTGCTGGAGTGGATGGATGAGGTTTTGAGGCCTGCATTTTGCAGGAGGTCAGACTAGATGATCGTACTGGTCCCTTCTGACCTTAAAGTCTATGAGTATGATAAAATTTCCCATGGATGACTGGCATAGCTATATATTCTTTGAAGCATGTCTAGCTTTTGGTATACAAGTTTCTGACACATACTAATTCCATACTGTAATGGGCTAGAAGGGTTTCATTTGTAGCAATTGCTTCAGCCTTTTTCACTGATCAGTCTCTAAGATTAACTCTGCGAGTTCGCAACAGTTTGTAAATAAAGGGAAAAGTCATGCCACAAACATGTTAGGTCAAAGGGCAAGTTGCAAGACTGGAAAAAGCTGTAACAAAATAGACTTTTTTCCCCCAAGGTTCTGATTGGGTAAAGACACAGAAACTTCGTTTAACTCTGTGCAGCTCTTCTTGATTAGTTCAGCATAATAAGTGATTTGGGATGAGCTATCTGCCTAGAGACAACACTGCCAAACAGAAAGACTGTATTATATAAGAAAGTATACATTTTAAACACTATGGTCAATATTTTCAAAAGCCAGGCATTTAAATCCTTATTTAGGCAGCTACATGAAATTAGACTGATTTTCATAGCTGCGGAGCATCAACAACTCCACATTGACTTGAACTGGAGTTGTGAATGCTGATCATCTCTCAAGTAAAAAATGTCCAGCTTTTTAGATGCTTTTAGCCCTGGTCTACACTGCTGGTGAAATTCAGCAGCAATTGACGAGGGACATGCAAGCTACGTAGAGTAGCTCATTTATCGTCTGTAGTCTTCCTAACTTCTACCACCCATGGCGTCCCCACTATGCTGCACCAACAGGAAATGCCCTCCCATCAACTCAGCATTACTCTTTTTGTGGGGATGGATTAACGGCATCAACTTCTGGATTAGTTGAGCAGGTCTCCATTGCCGCTTAATTGATTGATTGATTGATTGATTGATTGATTGATTGAGTGGCATCAATAGTGCCATCATCAATATAGACATAACCTAAGTGTGGCTTTCGGTATCTAATTTTAGGTATCCAAGTTTGAACATTTCAGCCAACATTTTGTGATTTGAGATAAATGTATCAGGTAATATTCCTGGCCTCACTGATGTCAATATCAAAATTCCATTGACTTTCAACAATGGGGCGAGAATTCTTCCCTTCTAAATGTATTAATAGTCTACTCCTTAAAATATATGCTCTACAATAATATGAATCGATTGCTCTTTTATACTCTTTCCACCACTGACATTGGAGATGGACCTGAACACTTCCAAGCTTTGTTGAAATTCAGCTCCAGATACAAACTTATCTGGGGACACCATAAGTCAAAACAAAAGCTCTATTTCTAACTCAAGTAAAGCTTGGGGAGCTTTGGATCTAAATATGAACTTTGTGCTCAAGCCCCTCACTGATTAAAATATGAAATACAGCGGTGCAATAGGCAACATTTGCCACATTTTAAAAATAATTGCAGTTAAAAAAAAAAAAAAAGAAAGAAATCCATCTCCAGTAAATGGTTAAATTACCACTGTGGATCTTATGCTACCATTTTTTCTGTGCCAGGGAGAGAAAAACTGCACCTGGAAGTTACAACAAAAATGACCCCTGAGGTCTACTGCAAGGAATAAACAACGATGTTCTGTAAAGAAGGAAATGTACAAATACAGCACCCAAGCAATCTTAACTGCCCAATAGTTGCACCAAGAGAGGTGGAAGGTAAAGGGGAGGGAGTAAGGCAATCACTTTATTCTAAATCACAAAACTAAAAAATGCATAGTTCATAACAGTATAATTATTTGCATAGTATTATGGTAGGATAAGTGTATTCCCATAACGTAACATATCAAGATTTCTTGTAAATTTCACCTGAACTCTGAATTTCCTGGGTTTATAATGCTGATTTGGGGAACAATTATAACATTCCTGTAATGTGTTTTTTTTAACCCTTGATTATCGATATGTATGTTCAACCACCACTCCATCTTAACATAGTTATTGTCCAGAATTATATACTTAGCTTATTTGATCATTCTGAATAAATCAGTGCCACCCACCAGCCACTTCATATTATTTATTGTGACACCACAGTTATATAGAGAGGAACTATCACCTCTCTGCCCCATGGCAGGATATCCCCAAATTGTATTGGCCTAGTTTTCCTGTCTTGCACACTCAAGTTTAATGTGCTTTCCACTAGTATCTGTCGGTCTCTTTTAATATTGATAGTTTTCCAGGTACATACCCATCTTGCTAATGTGTGCTCAGGATTCCTTTTTTCCCAGTTGTATTAGCTGGTATTTTTCTAAGCTGAGTCTCATTTTATTTCCTGCTCATATTCCTAGTCTGATTTCCTTTATATTATTTCTTTGGCCTCAAAGAAGTTCCCAATATGGCATCCGTTGCATTTTCTTAAATGTGTTGCCTGCTCTTTCCAGATCAGTAATGAAGTTAACTAA
The DNA here is from genome assembly GCA_007922175.1 of Pelusios castaneus. Taxonomy (NCBI): domain Eukaryota; kingdom Metazoa; phylum Chordata; order Testudines; family Pelomedusidae; genus Pelusios; species Pelusios castaneus. The sequence continues at coordinate 795,544 of ML685863.1, read as the reverse complement.
GACCAGAGCCTTGCAGCAGCCTATTTGTCACCCCCTCCTACTTGATATTTTTAAGAAATCCCTAATGGTCAGATATCCACAACATAAAATGACTAGATTTCGTACTAATTCTCTTCTGTTCTGTATGCCCTTATTACCAGCATGTCCGAGCTCCTTTGTCCATCCTTGTGTGGATTCTCATTGGAGCAACCAAACACTGATGGACATGGGTAATTAAGTAAACGACCCTCCAGCCCTTTAGAGGTAATCCCTTCATACAGCTGAGATTGTGACTTCCACTCATTTTGAATACAGGACTGCAGAGCCCAAAGGTGTTATTCCAGCATCTTTTCATAAGCACTAAAATCCAGTATTTAAAAGAAACCCGACTCTTCATTCTGCAACCCAGTGACATTTTCTTTTTATAAAACATGTAACAGAAGTCTGCTCTTGGACAATTCTAATGCAAGCGCAAATCTAGAACTGGCATAGCTGTCAGCGTCGTTCTTCATGTGCTATTAATCACCCCTGCTCTTGACACTGCACTTATTCCATGCACACATGCACAGTGATACCTACTGCAGCAAAGCCCATCTGCACTGTGGGGGGTTTCTTGTGCTGGAAACATGTCCACATTTTTTTTCTGTTGTGTGTTTGTTTCCACACCAAGAAATTGAATGCATGCACCATATCTGCAATTCCATATATATTTATGATTATTTAATGCCAATTACTGATAAGGTGGCATTGCTCTGCACAATAGAATCAGCACAGAACAAGGCAATCAAACCGAAGACCTGAGCTAGCCAGAACTGAAAGATCTGGCACAAAAGCAACCACCATAGACTCAGTGTGATGTCCCCCTCCCAGAATCTGGTTCGGTGTGCTGCTGTGACTCCTTGATCTCCACTCCTGGACCCCAACTTACCAGGTGACCACAGAAAAATTACACAGAGCATAGCCCATTGTTCATCACGTGACACTCAGGCAAGCCACTTATCAAAATAAAGGGTTCTATACCTCATTAATGTGAAGGGAAAAAAAGCAAGGATAAAAAGGGGCTAGCAAATGCAAATACCAGAAACATTGAAGGGGTTCCAAAAGCACCTGCATACTGAGCAGGCTCTACAGTGTCTCTGGTATAAAAAAAAATACGTGCTGTCTCAACTGCCACACTGTCTCTCGGGTTGCGGAAGCACTCTGTCTCCAAGATGTAGTTAGAAGACGACAAACATGCTCGTGCTTTCTTTGAAAACAGGAGATTGTTAGTATTCTTGCTTGGCCCCATCCAGATTTTGTTTGATCACAGTTAGCACTTACATTGGCAGCCCACAGACAGGCAGGCTGTTTTGGTTACATTTTTAAACTTTTTATGGAACACTGCATTCCGCTCTGAGTAAAACTCCTGCTATTTGTTGTGTTGCTATTCATTTTCTTTAGGTTCAACCTGGCACGTGGCACTATGCCTATGGTAACACTGTGCCCTAAGGTAATATCACAAATTATCACTGAGATAAAACAGTTGCATTAGGATAAAGAATGAATAAACATGGCCATGATTCAAATGACTATTTGGAAAACTCATAGGAAACAAATGCTGTATAAGGGATAAAATCAGAAAGGCCAAAGGACAATTGGAGTTGCAGCTAGCAAGAGATGTGAAGGATAACAGAAAGGGGTTCTATAAGTATATCAGCAACAAGAAAAGGATCAGGGCTGGTGTAGGTCCCTTACTGAATGGGGCAGGCATCTTCGTAGTGGATGATGCAGAAAAGGCTGAAGTACTCAATGCTTTTTTTACTTCAGTCTTCACAGGGAGGGCCAGCTCCCAGGCTACTACATGGGGTAACGTGGAATGGAGAGGAGAGCAGCCCTCGGTGATGGAAAGTCAGGTTAGGGAACACTTAAAGAAATTGGATGTGCACAAGTCCATGGGGCCAGATGAACTGCATCCGAGGGTGCTGAGGGAGTTGGCGGAAGTGATTGCAGAGCCACTGGCCATTATCTTTGAGAACTCGTGGCGAACGGGGGAGGTCCCAGAGGATTGGAAAAAGGCAAATAGAGTACCTCTCTTCAAGAAAGGAAAAAAGGAGGATCCGGGGAACTACAGACCGGTCAGCCTCACCTCAATACCTGGGAAAATTATGGAGCAGGTCCTCAAAGAATCCATCCTGAAACACTTGGAGGAAAATAGAGTGATCAGGAACAGTCAACATGGATTCACCAAGGGCAAATCGTGCCTGACCAACCTATGATGAGATGACTGGATTTGTGGATGCGGGAAGAGCCATTGACGTGGTATACCTTGACTTTAGCAAGGCTTTTGATACGGTTTCCCACAGCATTCTCGTCGGCAAGTTAAGGAAGTATGGGTTGGACGAGTGGACCGTAAGGTGGATTGAAAACTGGGTAGATCAACAGGCTCAGCGGGTAGGAATCAATGGCTCGATGTCTGGTTGGCAACCGGTAACGAGTGGAGTGCCCCAGGGGTTGGTCCTGGGGCTGGTTCTATTCAACATCTTCATTAATGATCTTGATGATGGAATAGACTGCGTGCTTAGTAAGTTTGCGGATGACACCAAGTTGGGGGGAATGGTAGATACTCTGGAGGGCAGGGACAGGATCCAGAGAGACTTGGACAAATTGGAACACTGGGCCGAAAGAAACCTCATGAGGTTCAACAAAGACAAGTGCAAAGTCCTGCACTTAGGACAAAAAAATCCCATGCACTGCTATAGTCTGGGGACCGATTGGCTAAGTAGCAGTGCTGTAGAAAAGGGCCTGGGGTTATGGTGGATGTGAAGATGAATATGAGCCAACAGTGTGCCCTTGTTGCCAAAAAGGCCAATGGCATATTAGGCTGCATCGGTAGGAGTATTGCCAGCAGATCGAGGGATGTGATAATTCCCCTCTATTCGACACTGGTCAGGCCGCATCTGTAATACTGTGTCCAGTTTTGGGCTCCCCACTACCGAAAGGATGTGGACAAATTAGAAAGAGTCCAGCGGAGGGCAACAAAAATGATTAGGGGGCTGGGGCACATGACTTACAAGGAGAGACTGAAGGAACTAGGCTTATTTAGTCTACAGAAGAGAAGACTGAGGGGACATTTGATAGCAACCTTCATCTACTTGAAGAGGTGCTCCAAAGAAGAGGGAGGTAGGCTATTCTTGATGGTAACAGAGGACAGAACAAGGAGCAATGGTTTCAAATTACAGCTGGGGAGGTCAAGGTTGGATATTAGGAAAAACTTTCTCACTAGGAGGGTGGTGAAGCATTGGAACGGGCTATCTAGGGAGGTGGTAGAATCTCCATCTTTGGAGATTTTTAAGGCCCGGTTAGACAAAACCCTGGCTGGGGTGATTTAGTGGGAGTGGTCCTGCTTTTTAGCAGGGGGTTGGACTAGATGACCTCGTGAGGTCCCTTCCATCCCTATTATTCTATGATTATAAGATGAGGGAGGTGTAGCTTGAGCCAGAGCAGGTGAGAATTGATATTGTGGTGGTGTGTGCAATTGAGAGACAGATAGCCACCACACAGCAGACCTTTCAAAATTATGGCATAGGATGTTTGGATGTTCAGTAGGACTGTGGGGTGCAACCTGCCGAGGTAATCGCTGGAGAATGCATCGACTTCCTGAATCAAGAAAGATACCTATTAGAAATTATGTGCAGAAGCCTCCAAAAACTCAGAGGAAATAGAGGATTCTGTTTGTTTGTTTCTCTTCATTTTGCTCCTCTATATAGGTGCAGCGCTAGCCATTTTGCTGGCCAAGATAGAAAATGTTTTCAGGGCCCCCACCAGTGGCCAAGCAAGAAATAAACCTCACAGCCAGCCAATAAGAGCAGAGCAAAACTAGCCAGCCAGTCACAACAGAGAAACAAACAACAACAGCAGTATATCCTCTGGAAGTGACCACTCTGCTAACTCATGCCCACAGCAGGTCTGCCCCTCCCTCCTTCCTTAAGTTTAGGGTAAGCAGAACAGACAAACCATGTACATGCTTCCCTTGTTCCTTTTCTCTTCCTTTCATTTAAGTTTAGCTCTTTCTGTCTGCTCTTTTGTCCAGACAGATTTTGTCAAAACTGTGGCAAACCCAGAGGCCTGTTTACATACCTCTGATCTTGAAATGATTAAACCTGAGCTATGTAGGGGAGTACCTAGGCTGCTTTGTGGGTGGTTGACTCCATCTCCCTTTTGTGTAATTATTATCTCACTGACTGGTCTCTTTGCCAGGATTTTTATCACTTCTTTGCTTTCAATAATCACAGCTTCATAATTAAACCACAAGGAGATGGGAGTCTGAATATGAAATTGTCTTTTACATTCTGCCTACCAACACATACCAGGCAGTGCACCACACACACATACACAAATTAAAATTAATTATGCAAACTCTGTAGCACAAGTTAACATTGTACAGTGTTTTATTTCTTTTTTGTCTTCCCAAACTCAAGCAGACAGTTCAGTGATTGAAGCAATTGTTATAATATACTGTATGCAATAAAGCATAGCCATCTTCTCCTGCCAGAAGAAGGGGGAAAAAATCAAATCAAGATTAACAGTTCCAGAACTGTGCTCACTGCTAGCTGAAATGACTTGTCATAGAAAATATGAGAAGTGGCAACACTGAAGCTCTCTACATTTGTCACAAAGGATTGGATTTAAGTACTGTAAAGTATATAAAACACAGGGTTCTTAGTCATATGTAATTGGGACCAGCACATTCATAATCAATCAATAAATTCTCAATGTGGCCATCACAAGACTGAAAGCAGCATTCTACTTTCAGGTCTACGACCTGAGGACTTTAGTTACAAGCTCTTTTTTTTTATTATTACATTACTTACTGGCAATCGAGATGTCTTGGTGCCTAGACGCTATAATGATGAATACCTATAAATGCTCAAGACAGACTGATGCATACACACACACAACCAGGGACTAGCTAGGCAAAACATAGAGTTCTCTAAAGAATCTGTAGTTTGCTTGTAAACTTGTAGAGGCCAGGAGACAGCTATCTATTTTCTTCACATGTGCAGGAGGTCTGGGCTGACTGATTGTATGATGTCAGACTTACTTAGCAGGTACTGGTGATTTAGGTTGCAGTGGCTGTAAGTAATAGGAAATTGAACAAACTGTAAGTGTGCAGGCGGCAAAGAGAAAAAATTGAGCTGATGGAGATAACGATAGATGGACGGACTAGCTAGGAATTAATAAAAGGTTGGGAAATGACTCCAGACTTAGAGGTGGTCCCAGTGCCAAACTCAAGATTTAAATCCCCTGAATGGGTGGGAAGGTTTGGAATTTGAACCCAGAGACAACATAGGAGACTGACACCTCTCTTTGTAGAGGGAATCAGAGAATACCAAATGGGAGAGTGAACAGTGCAGGATATGGTGGGTTGGCTGTGGCTGGTGGTGCTGGGGGTTCAGGGCTCAGTTGGATGCAAGGTCATTGGGTGAGAGTTTTGAAGGTGAGAGGTCTGAAGTTTGCTGGGTACTTCTGGAAAGGGAACGATGGTCAAGGCCATGACATCTTGAAAAACAATCCTTCTTGCTCCTCCTCCTCCTCTTCCCTCCCTCCCTCATTAAAATCATTCAAAGTTCTGGGAAGTAGGTGAAAGAAAAAGAAGGAGAAAATCCCTCCCTCCCCCACAGCACCTCCAACCCTACCAAAGCAGAACTTCCCTCAAGCTGAGAGTGGAGAAATGAGAAGGAAGAAGCTGCTGCAGTGTCAACTCCATGGCAGCAGCAGAAGGGATCAATCTTTGCTTCTCTATCCAGCATTCCCTCCAGCATCTCCAACACCCAGCAGCCCTTTGCCCAGCATCCTCACCAGTCCCAACTCTACTAGAACACCCAGCAAGTCATCCAGGACCAATCTGTATCTACGGGCTCCTCATTAACCAGTCACAATACTCATCTACTTTCAGAAAGCTTTACCCCACACCACTCACTTACTTATCAGCCCTGTCCCAGAGATCCTGTAGAACTCCATACCCCCAAGCAGCACCCTGGAATCCCCCTGTTCACCACTGTCATGTAACTGATACGTTTTCCTCAAAGCATACCTTGTGAGGTATCATTTAAAAAGTTTTGGCCTGCTGAACATTAATATCCTACTGCAGTATTTCCCAAACTAATTTGGCCATGGAACACTTTCAGGCTTGGAATAAATTGACGGAACACATACATGATGGTCTGCGGAAGGAGGTCATACCAAAAAATTGCCGCACGTATTGCTCAAAAGTTGATTTGAAAGGATTGTGTTTCAGCACAAGTTGCATAATAACTATACTATTATGAATGCATTATAAATATTAACATACCTACTATCTAAATACTATTCAAATACCCTAATATTTTTGACACACAAAATTTCATATTTTTTCCTTCTGAAATATTAAATATCGCTAGCATCAATTTTTTTCACAGAACACCTATTCACATTGTGCAGAACACAGTTTGGGAAACAATGACCTATTGGATTTTACGTGCTACCATGAAATTTTGCTATATGTATGTTACTAAAATATGTTGTGAGGGTGGTAACACTCACAACCAGCCTTTCAGATACAAAGAGTGAAGAAGCCAGACGTGCTGATGGTCAATTAAAGGGAATCCACTCTCCCAACAGTCATATTAGAAGGCTTCTCAGAGAGAGCCTGTACTCAATGGATACCATTTGATCAATAGGGGTGGGCCCACATATCATAGCAAAAGATCTTTCCAGCAAGTTCGAAAGAAACTATAAAAGGGGAAGTGATATCATAACTTGACCTCTCTTCCCTTCCCCCCTCCCCTCTGCAACTCAATATCTGAAAGAAACATCTGGAGGACAAAGAGTCTGAACTGGGATGGTCCCAGCTGGAAGGCAATACCAGTCTGTGTACTGAGGAACAGAAACCTTGTTTGTACCGTCTGGATTCTATCACAAACCCACACCCACAATCCTTCCACTGCCGCCAGCTCTATCCACCCAGCACTTACACATTCATCACAATGTTAAAAATAACCAGTTGTAAAGAATTGTAAGATGGCCTGAGGTCATGAGAGGAAAGAGTGGATTATTTTGAATTCATGAGTGCAGAAAAATTGAAAATCACATATTCAAACACTCAAAAGCTTGGGTAAATTTAAAATTCCAGTCTGAATTTTGCATCTCTAGATTTTCTCCCATGATAACCATAAAATTATCTCAAACTAATAAAATCTCAAGGGGATGAGGCTTGCAGAAGTATGGTGAGATAAAGAGGGTGAGGTTGCTTTCTCTTGTTTATGGGGGTACTAGGTATGGGTGAGTAAAAGCCATACCTCATTTTCTTGGGAAATGTAGTATGTGAAAAAATGAAAGGTAGTTTGTTTTACTTAAAATGGAGGAAGAGAACATTCAAATTGGATCTAGTTTACAGGATTTAAAAATGACTTCTTAATTTTATCTAGATTATCGTGCACTTTGACATGAGAAAAACACGATTGCTAATTCATGGTTAAAATCTTCTAGCTAGTGTAACAAACGATGAGTGTATACAAATACACACACAACAGTCATGATTCTTCCACTTGAGCTAATTAACAACAACCATAATAATAAAGGAATAGCTCTGATAACTATGAGAAGTTGTAGTTGCTGAGGCCTGCCACTAGAGGGAGACATGGTCAAATGCCCTCAATTAATATATTCTGAGGAAAACACGATACATGTTGCTCATCCTTCTGAGAACTAACTGGAAATAAATATTTCTCAGAAAGAAATTCTAGATTTCAGGTTTTTTTCAATTTCTCAAATTAGGATATATAGTATTGTTCTGGCAAATCAATAGCAACTGAAAGCTTACAACAAAAATCATTTTTAAAACAATGTATTTCCAATATATAGCTTTCCATTTACTGTGGGTGAGACATGCTCACATCCTGTGTGGAACTGATTTAATGATGAACAGAATCAGGAAAAATACTGGAGAACAATTGCATGGCAGGGACTCCTGAATAATGATTTAGGAGTGACAATCCAGCTCTGAGGGGAAACAGCTCATTAGTTTATCAAATTCTGTATTCAAGACAGATATCTGCACGTTTGTAAGGTCCATGTGGGCCAAAACATTGACTGACTCCTTAACCACATCTGTGCCTTCTGTATATATTAAAGGGAATTAACCTTGGTTTAATTAAAAATCATATTGATTTTTTAGTCTTAGATATATTGAAGGAAACAATCTGCAATATTTTGGTGTGGGGAGAATCGGATTTCCTGGGAATGTGACTTTTCTATTTTCTGCCTCTACTTCCGTTAACAATGTCCTCAAGATTGCAGTGATCTTCCGATTGGCAAAGGACTGGGCATGCCCACTGTACAGAGCCATTCAGTGCCACTCTAAAGAATAGGAAGAGAGCTTATGACTGACATAAGAGACTCCCTCTTTTGCATGGCTGACCACGTTGCCTCCACGGTGCCCAGCCTTGGAACAGAAACACAAAAGCTCAGGAAATGTCTAGTTTCAAAGGCAGCTGAGTACTGGGCCAAATTTGTGTATTTACTGTTTGGAGTATAGTTCTACATGCACTCAGCAGGTCATTTGTGTGGGATGTTTCTCTGAAGCTTTACAAGAGTGGCTTATTAACGCTGTGGAAACATGTTAATTATGTGAGAATAAGATGCCATACCCACACTAAAAGAGAAAAAGAATGAGGGCCCCGAGAAGATAGCTTAGACCGGCTCAGTACTCAAGGGGGCTTGCAAAACTATTGTATTATTTATTAATTTATTCACTCTACTACTTCTTTGGTAAATTTAGAAATTGCTAGAGCTCTACCAGAGCCACAGGTTACCCCATAACTGTCTGTTACAAGGTTTCTTGTGCCTTCTTCTGAAGCATATAGAGTCCTTCCATCTATCTGTTTTATATTACCACCCATCACTGTAGCATCTGAACACTGAACGTAAAGCAGATTGGCAACAGTTCTCGCTTACAGACAGCCCCTCAACCTGAAGCAAACACTCATCTGCAACCACACACCATACAATTGTAACAATAACCCAAGTACCTATCCCTGCAACAAATCTGTTGCCAACTCTGCCCACATATCTACTCAAGTGACACCATCACAGGACCTAACCAAACAGTCACTCCATCGGGGGCTCATTCACCTGCACATCTACCAATGTGATATATGCCATTATGTGCCAACAAAGCCCTTCTGCCATATACATTGGCCAAGCTGGACTGTCTCTGTGCAAAAAGAATAAACAGACACAAATCAGACATCAAGAATGGTAACATTAAAAAACAAAACAAAACAGGAGAGGAGCAATTCAATCTCCCTGGACACTCTATAAATAACCCTAATGGATTTCATGGCATCTCTGGCTCTTCCCCTTTTGGGGCTATAAAAACTCACCTTTGCATAAAGTTATATTGTGTGTGATTGATTTGTTTGTTAGTATGACAGGTTGTGGGGGTTGGTGTTTGTTTTCGCTTGATTGGTTGGTGGTGGCCTAAAATAATCATTAATCTGATCCAGTATCACAATTCTTATATTCCACAAAGTTTGAATCTAGATCTGACTTTACCTGAATTAAGCATTGTTTAGATTGAGAGTTGTTATTCTGCCTGGCATAGAGATAGGTACAAGCGAGGAAGTTGAAATGTTGACCAAAATGTCTCCAAAGATCAAAGGCATTTGCATGCAGGATTCTAGGTTAGGTCTCTCTAGCAGTTATCTTAATATTTCTTATTTCTTTTGTCTCATTTTCCTAGGTACAAGAACAAGAAACAAACACAGAAAGTTTTATGGAAAGATATAAGAAACACAGTACGGACTCTGAAATAGATGAGAGTTTCATTTTCATGACTTCTCCAGTAAGGGACGTTGTACCAACCAGCCTTTCAGCGCTGGAAATGAACAGCAGTGAAAATGAATTACAAACAGCACGTGTGACTTTACAAAGCTGTATTGCTCGTGATGCGTCCTCTGATCAGAGAGAGAGTGATCAGCCACAGCCATGCTGGGAGCAAACAGTTAATATTACAAGTAACAACAACATATTTTTAATTTTCTTCTGAAGTATAGAGGGACAGCCGTGGCCAGGGATAGCCATGGCTGGTGATAGGACATTGGACAGGGTTGGCCAGGGCTATCATATAGCACCAAGCACTCTCTCTCAGGTGCTTGGCTGGTTGGTTCTTGCTTATGTGCTCAGGATCTAACTGATCATTATATGTGGGTCAGGAAAGAATTTTTCCCCAGGTCAGACTGGCAGTAACTTTGGGAGAGGAGGGACGAGGAATCACCTTCCTCTGCAGCAGAATTATCTGGGTATATTTCATGTAATCATATCTCTGCCCTTGTGGGGACCTCAAGCACTGGTGCACATTGGTCCTTCCTATTCTCTGTCTGTGACATACAAGTCTAGTCTCCAGTGGGCTGCAATACTTTGGCCTCATTTCAGTGGTTGGGCTTAGTGGGCAGTTGGTCGGGTGGTGTTAGTGACCTGACGTGCAGGAGGTCGCTCTAGATGATCTAGTCCAGTCTGGTCTCAAACTCTATGATTCTTTGATGTACTAACTTGTTTTCTACAGGATACGGATTCTATTACTAATAAGCAAGAACTTGAATGTGCTGTTCTGACTCTTACAGACCTAGGTGATGGGGAAAGGGACAGAGGAAAAACATGTGGTGCTTATGAGAACAGTGACCCAGATACCTTCTCTGATGAACCATGTAATGAATATCTGCCCAAAGTAAATTGTGATGCAGTTATGGGATCTATGGAACCTCAAAGTGGAGACTGTGATATATCTTCAGCACATGACGTGCAACTGAAACTTCTTTATGAAGAAGAGTCAGACTATCATCTCACATGTGGAAATATGGAGCCTAAGAGCTTAGAAATCAGTCCTGCCCTTGTCAAAGACACAGTTCAGAGCATTATAGGAGAGGCCTGTACTGAACAGTCTGTGTCAGTAAATAAAACAGAGGATAATGAACCTGTCACAGAACTGGCATCTGGACTACGAACAGAAATGGAGGGTTGCAGTGGTTCCGATGATAACCTACTAAAAACAGATGAAGCGTGTAGTGGTGCATTCATAAGAAACACTTCTCTCCAACAGACTGTAAAAACAGATGGTATGTGTCTGTGTTCTAGCACTGGAAATAAAATAGAAGAACCTTCCACTCATATTTTAACAAATGATATCTTAAATGCCAAGGAATGGTTGGAGCAGAAGTCAAACAAAACCATAACTTATGATAATGGAGCTATTCGAATGACTGAGGCCCAAAAAGGAAAGCTTGCTTCTAATAATTCTTTTCAATCTCATGATACAGAATTTCCTCCCAGATTAACAAAGGCTCAAAATAGTCTTTTAGAACAAGACCAAGAACACCAAACCACCATACCAGACAGTTACATTGGTCAATTGCCTCATGGAGAACAAAATATACATTTTATGAATGATCCTGTAATTGAATGTATAGAGGAACTATCTACTAAAGATTCTCATGTTATGCAGAGCTACCCAGGAATAAAAGATTCTGTTTATCTCTCTGATCTTGTACAAAAAGAGGATTTATCCAGTAATTCCTCCTGTGAAAAAGTCAATCAATTTATGGGTGAAAAGTACTCTTCTGTGAAAGAAGTCAATAAAAGTTCTGAAGAGAATTTCCAGGGACAAGAAAATGAGTCAGACCTGAATGTACAAAATGACCGTAACTATGGCACTTACCATCTTTCAAGAGATAATGACAATAAAGATTTCCAAGGTGCTACAGAGGCCCAAAACTGCAGTTACTTAATACAGCTACATAATTTAAGGAGACCTGAAACTGTAATGTCTGAGGACAGATTAAAAAATGCAGATCAAGACCATAGGACAGAGATAGGTGTTCAACAGGTGATGTTCAAGCCATTGCCTGAGGATCAGTTTTTAACTGAAATTTTGTTAGAAGAACCCAGAGATGAAGAAAAAAAAATGGGTAGAGAAAAGAGAGATCTTGGAATAGATAATGTAGAAAATGTTGCAAGTGTAGGTGTCTCAGGGTTGGCCTGTACTTCAGAAATACGGCCGTTAGATTCTCAGCATAGAGCATCAGGAGGAAATGCAATTATTCTTGACCATGGTTGCAAGATTGGCAGAAAGTTAAGAATGGACTCCTCAGAGTTTTCTAATTATGAATCTGGGACAGTAGCACCAGTCAGCATCATTCACCCTACAGGTGTTGGGTATGAATATACTAGCACTGCAAGTCTAGACTGTATAGATGTTGGTAGCAAAGTGGATAATTCCATCCTTTGCACCCAACATATGAGCTTACAAGAAGCTTTATCTGTCTCTATAGAACCCATAAGCCAAACAGAAAAATCTGCTACACTGATAAAGGGATACTCCAGTGTAAAAAGTCTAGTGCAGTCTGAATCCACACAAATGGTAGATAACAGGAATGAAAATTCAAAAAAATTGGAAACTGCACTTGAATTATTGCCGGCTCAATGCTATGGAATAGTTGAAGAAAAGAAGGATGAAACAATCTTGTGTGAAAAGAAAACAGAACAAATTGAAGAAGCCATAAAATATAGTCTAGATGACGGTGAAGTGGAGCCTTACATGTGCGCATTGCTTGCTTTTGAGGAAGAGGAACATATTAAAAAGTCTACTACTGAACAGTTCAATCCACCCCTCACTCCTTCCGATCAGCATATTGCAACATCCAGTAATACATGCAGGAACAGAAATACAATTAACTCTACTGAACATCATGAAACCAGACAATTCACAGCTGGTGAGAGTCAAAACATAATTTCATCAGACTGTGTAGCAGGAGTTTTAGTTACCCTCCCAAAACATACCTCAGAGAACAGACAACATTTTCAGGAAGAGCTGCCACAAAGCAAATCTCCACAGTGCTCATCAGCATTGACCACAGCTGATCTATTCATACTAAGAGAAGACAGGGCAAAAACTCAAGAGGGGTCAAAATTCTGCAACCCCTTCCTTTTGGGGTCTGAGGATGTTAAGTGTAAACAAGAAATGACAAAAAGTGAACATTTGGCTGACAGGGGTAAGAAGAAAATGTCGTCAAAAGAGCTGTCTAAGAAACCTCGCCTAGGACCAAAGGAAAACATTAGCAAGAACTCCAGTAGCATTAAAAAAGCCCTGAAAGCCAATGCAGGCATAATTCACAGGGAAGAGAGGAAAGAGCAAAGAAAACTATCTGCTAAAAAGGACAGCAAAGGTAGGTGGGAGCTGTCTCCCTATTGTTGATTTCTTTTTTCCTGTCACACCCCTCACAGCGCAAGTATGAATTTCAAAGAGATTTCCAATACATCACACGACTCCTTCAACTAAACTAAATCAACTCGAAAGGTCATGCATTAATTTATGAAAATTTTCATTCTCTGAAGTAATACCACTGCTATCCCATGATGCAGATCTGTTCTGTCTCTGGATCCCCTTAGTTGACACATGTATCATATTTTATTAATTTTTTGTGTATTTTATACGGCAGTTTCCTCTGTTCAAGTCAAGGCTCAGAAATATAAAGCACATTAGGCTTAATCCAGCAGAATCTGTGTAATATAGCAGCAAACACAGTAGCATCATGTTATTCTATTCCTGCAATGGGTTGCTTTCACAATTGTGCTACCACCTTGTGGCTCCCCCCAGTGTAATTGCGCTGTGCTGGGCCCCTAAATGTTTATACTTCTGGTGAACAGTTTCTGGCTATGTCTACACTTAGACATACACTAGACTCTCTAAGTCGATTGGTTAGGTCCAGGGGCAGCCGAGGCTCCTTTGGAGCCAAGGATCCCCAGGCTAGGGGGGCTTTCCCTGAGACAGCAAGCTACCAGCCCCGAGCAGTCCCAGGGAGAAAGGAGCATGGGGCTTCCTTTTGGCCAGGACCGCTCGGGTCCCAGGGAGAAGGAAGCCCTGCAGTCCCTTCTCTGGGACTACTCAGGTCCTGGGGAGAAGGGAGCCGCAGCCTGAAGTCCCTTCTCTGGGACCGATCGGTCCCGGCCAGAAGGGAGCCCTGCTCTCTTCTACCTGGACCCGTGGGATCCAGGCAAGAAGGGAGCATGCTCCAGCTGACAGGAGATCCCTGGGGTTTCCCCTGTCAGCTGGAACGTGGGGCCAGCAATTGCCAGCATTCCAGCCGACATGGGATCCCCGGGGTTTCCCCTTTCAGCTGGAGCCCATTCCTTTCTTGCCCAGACCCTGCGAGTTGGGGGAGAAGAGAGCAGGACTCACTTCTGGCCAGGACCGCTCAGTCCCGGAGAAGGGACTTCAAGCTGCGGCTTCCTTCTCCCCAGGACCCAAGCGGTCCTGGAGAAGAGACCACAGGGCTCCCTTCTCCCTGGGACCCAAGCAGTCCCAGCCAGAAGGGAGCCCCTGCACTCCTTTCTCCCCAGGACCGCTCGGGGCTGGTGGCTTCCTGGTCTTGGGGAGAACCAGCCCTGCATGGGACTGGCTCTCCCCAGGACAAGCCGTGAGCGGCTTCCCAGGGAGAAGGGAGCCCCCGGGGCTCTCCAGCCAGGGTTCCAGCTGGAGCCCTGGCTGGGGAGCCCTTCCCCACAGGACCGCGGCTCCTCTTGCAGGGAAGCTGCGGGTCTGGGGAGAAAGGAGCAGGGGCTCCCCAGGGGACAAGGGAGCCACGGTGGCTCCCTTCTACCAGGTAGCCATGCGGGGCTCCCTTGTCCCCCCGCCCTAGGTCGACTTTTAGAAGAAGTCAACTTAAGGCATCCACACTGGCTTAAGTCAACTTAAGAAGTCGACTTAAGAGCTAGTTTGAATTAAAAGCAGGTGTTATTAATTCAAACTAACTTTTCCTTAATTTGATTTAAAGAGCAGCTTAAGTTGAATTAAGGAAAGCCCAGTGTAGATGCGGAGTAAATTAAGTTGGCTTAAGCCTCCATAAATTCACTTAATTTCTAAGTGTAGATGCCCCCACTGTTATTTATGTAATGCCATGGACCTGCATAACATTCCACAGACATGTAAGATGGCAAAGGCCCAGTTCTGTTCTTGCTTACACCAGTATAAATCCTGAGGGACCCTGCTGAAATCAATGAAGTTTAACTGGCATTAAACCGGTTTAAATAAAAGGATAATCATGCCCACAGTTTCTGTCACAAAGACCTTACAATCTGGAAAGACAAAACAAAAAAGAGACGGGCAGCAACATTTATGGTTGATATAAAGTTTGGCTCAGTTTCATTTTTTAAAATTACAGTTCAGATGTATGTTATAACACAAACTATGTTTAAGTCATTAATAGGCGAGGAATGAGAGCCTACAAGGAGGCCAACAAGCTCTTCAAAGACTCTACGCATGCTAGCTATCTGTTCAACAGCTCATCAACTAAGACTTAGGTCAATCTAGCTACATTGCTCAGGGCTGTGACATATATCAGAGCCTGTGCGACATAGCTAGGTTGGCTTATCCCTCACTGTAGACACAGCTAAGTTAATGGAGAAATTCTTCTGTTGACTTAAAGCTACTGCCTCTCGGAGAGCTGGATAGCTGCACTGATGTAGAAACCTCTTCCATCGGTGTAGGAAGCAACTACACAGCAATGCTACAGAGGCACACCTGCAGGGACGTAGCCAGGCTGCTGTAGTGTAGACGTATCCTAAGTCCAGCAACAGGAGAGCTGGGTCTCTGCTTTTACTAGTCATTCCTGTGTTCACAAGTAGGGCCCTGCGGAATTCACAGCATGAAAAACGTGTCACGGACCATGAAATCTGGCTCTTGTAGGGAAGACCATCTTTCATAGAGTTGGGCAGCTGGAGATTGATCAGGAGCCTGGCTCTGAAGGCAGCAGCAGCAGCACAGAAGCGAAGGAGTCATGGGAAGAGAGAGGGTTGTCACTTTTTTGCCAGGGCAGGGCTGGCTTTATGGGTGGGCAAGTGGGACACCCTTCCTCCACACACATACAAAGCCTGCCCAAGGTCCCTTTAACTCCCGAGCACTGGGCCTGGAGCCAGGAAGGGGCAGGGTTGGGAGCGCCTCAGCTTGGGGATTCTTATTGTGTCCCAGGGTCCTGTGGGCTGTCCTGGACAGGCTGAGGTGGGACAGGACTTCCTTTTCCCATGCACAGGCCATTCTCAAGACTGGGTCAGATCCACCTCTGGGAACCTCCCCCAGCTGCAGGAAGCTCCGTGATTGCTGGCTGTGAGCCCAACTCTGAAGGCAGTGCAGAAATCAGGGTGGCATGATCTGGTTAAGGCTGGCACTTAGGAGTTCTGACTTCTCTTTCTAGCTCTGTCACACACTTCTTGCAAACTCACACATGCTTCATTAAGGTACTTCAAGCATGTGGCTAACTTTAAGCTTGTGAGTATTCTCATTGGCCAAGATTTAAGTGGCTAGTCATTTGGGGTGTCTCAGTTTTGAACACCGAACTTGAAGCAACTTTGAGGAGCCTGATTTTCTATCTTCTGTCTTTCTTCTCACATATCATAAATAGCTGTCAAGATTCTGCTCACTAACTAAAGGGGGTTAGGTAAAATCAGTGCTACTTAGGTAACCACATTATGCTCACATTATTACACCTCAGTGTGCAGTTTCATTACAGATTAACTGACTGACCCTTTAATCAGGGAGAAGGTGTGTTGAATGAGAATGTGCTGTTTTTACATGATCAGCTTGCTGGCTGGGAAACTCTCCTTCTGAGTATGCCAGAAAGAGTGACCCAATTTCTAAATACCTACCCTTTTTTGGCACTTCCCTAGTCTATGTACTTGATGAGAAAGCTTTTCCATTACATATTTTACTATACCACAATTCCACAGGAAGGATTATGCATTTCCAGTAAAGTACAATAAAAAGATCTTGCTGATAACAATAAAAAAATTAATTTGTCCATCTATCTAAAATGTATTAAGTAAGCAGGTCAGGGAATCTCTAGTAAACAGGCATTTTGTCATAAGATGAATCTCTGTACTAATTTCCTCCCCAAACCATCTAATTCCTGGATACAACCACCACATGGGCAATTATATTCCCCCTTCTCCCACAACACTGCCAACAAAGTACCTTTCCTGTAGCAAAAATATGATGGAACTTAACTTGAGTAAAATACTATATAGTAATTTATAAAAATTTTCTTTAGGAGCTACATAGATTGTACCTGTATATCCCCTTTCCCACATAGGCTGTGTCTACACTTGTTAATTTAGGTCGACTTAGCATGTCCACACTTAAATTTTAAGTCTATTTTGAGGGGACCCTACAAAGTCGACCTAGAGTGTCCACACTGGATGCCTAGGTCGACTCCTAGGGGCTAGGTGGACCTGGGACTGGTCCAAGGTGTCAGGGGGGACACCCCTTGCCAAGTGCCAGGGGGCTCAGCCTTTGCTCCATTGTACCTGGGTACAATGGGGAAAAGGGGGACAGGGACCCTGGCAGGGCATAGGGGCAGGGTGGGCAGGGCTCTGCCCTGCCCTTTGGGGGGGCATGCCAGGCTTTCCCTGTGCCAGCCACCCTGGCAGGGAGGGCAGTGGGGAAGCCCTTGAGTCCCCTAAGTCGACTTAAAGTCAACTTAGGGGTACTCCATGTCTACACTGGCTTAAGTTGACTTTAGAAAGTCGACTTCAGCAGAAAGTCGACTTAAAACAAGGTTTTAGAAAGTTGACTTAATTTTTTCTTAAGTCGACTTAAGCAACTGCTTAAGTCAGCTTAAGGAAAGTGTAGTGTTGACGCAGAGTAAATTATGTCGACATCCTTTCTGTAGTGGGGAGCCCAAAACTGGACACAGTACTCCAGATGCGGCCTGACCAGTGTCGAATAGAGGGGAATTATCACATCCCTCGATCTGCTGGCAATACTCCTACTGATGCAGCCTAATATGCCATTGGCCTTTTTGGCAACAAGGGCACACTGTTGGCTCATATTCATCTTCCCGTCCACCATAACTCCCAGGTCCTTTTCTACAGCGCTGCTACTTAGCTGATCGGTCCCCAGCCTGTAGCAGTGCATGGGATTTTTCCGTCCTAAGTGCAGGACTTTGCACTTGTCTTTGTTGAACCTCATGAGGTTTCTTTCGGCCCACTGTTCCAATTTGTCCAAGTCTCTCTGGATCCTGTCCCTGCCCTCCAGAGTATCTACCATTCCCCCCAACTTGGTGTCATCCGCAAACTTACTAAGCACGCAGTCTATTCCATCATCAAGATCATTAATGAAGATGTTGAATAGAACCGGCCCCAGGACCGACCCCTGGGGCACTCCACTCGTTACCGGTTGCCAACCAGACATCGAGCCATTGATTCCTACCCGCTGAGCCCGTTGATCTAACCAGTTTTCGATCCACCTTACGGTCCACTCATCCAACCCATACTTCCTTAACTTGCCAACGAGAATGTTGTGGGAAACCGTATCAAAAGCCTTGCTAAAGTCAAGGTATATCACGTCAACGGCTCTTCCCGCATCCACAAATCCAGTCATCTCATCATAGAAGGAAATCAGGTTGGTCAGGCACGATTTGCCCTTGGTGAATCCATGTTGACTGTTCCTGATCACTCTATTTTCCTCCAAGTGTTTCAGGATGGATTCCTTGAGGACCTGCTCCATGATTTTCCCAGGGATTGAGGTGAGGCTGACCGGTCTGTAGTTCCCCGGATCCTCCTTTTTCCCTTTCTTAAAGATAGGTACTATATTTGCCTTTTTCCAATCCTCCGGGACCACCCCCGTTCGCCACGAGTTCTCAAAGATAATGGCCAGCGGCTCTGCAATCACTTCCCCCAACTCCCTCAGCACCCTCGGATGCAGTTCATCCGGCCCCATGGACTTGTGCACTTCCAATTTCATTAAGTGTTCCCTAACCTGACTTTCCATCACTGAGGGCCACTCTTCTCTCCAGTCCGCGTTACCCCGTGTAGTAGCCTGGGAGCTGGCCCGCCCTGTGAAGACTGAAGTAAAAAAAGCATTGAGTACTTCAGCCTTTTCCGCATCATCCTCCACGAGGATGCCTGCCCCATTCAGTAAGGGACCTACACCACCTCTGATCCTTTTCTTGTTGCTGATATACTTATAGAATCCCTTTCTGTTATCCTTCACATCTCTTGCTAGCTGCAACTCCAATTGTCCTTTGGCCTTTCGGATTTGATCCCTGCAGTCCCGAGCAATATCTTTATACGCCTCCCTTGTCATCTGTCCAAGCTTCCACTTCTTGTAAGCTTCCCTTTTATGTTTCAGCTCCCCGCAGAGTTCCCTGCTAAGCCACGCTGGTCGCCGTCCACATTTGCTGTTCTTTCTGCACATCGGAATGTTATCTTCCTGTGCCTTTAACAGGGTTTCTTTAAAATACAGCCAGCTGTCTTGGACACCTTTCCCCTTCAGATCAGCTTCCCATGGGACCCTGCCCATCAGCTCCCTAAGGGAGCCAAAATCTGCTTTTCTGAAGTCCAGGGTGTGTGTTCTGCTTCTTTCCTTCCTTCCATTGATCAGGATCCTGAACTCTACCATCTCATGGTCGCTGCTGCCCAGGTTGCCATTTACTTCTACTTCCCCGATCAATTCTTCTCTGTTTGTGAGCAATAGGTCTAGAGGTGCAAGGCCCCTAGTTGGTTCCTCCAGCATTTGTACTAGGAAGTTGTCTTCAATATTCTCCAAAAACTTCCTGGATTGCCTGTGCACTGCTGTATTATCTTCCCAGCAGACATCAGGATAATTGAAGTCCCCCATAAGAACCAGGGCCTGCGACGATCTGGAAACTTCTGTTAGTTGTCCATAGAACGCCTCATCCACCTCCTCTTTCTGGTCTGGCGGTCTGTAGCAGACACCCACCACAACATCCCCCTTGTTGCATTCTCCCCTAAACTTAACCCACAAGCTTTCAACCATCTTGTTTCCACTTTCATAGTGGAGCTCCGAGCAGTCGTACAGCTCTTTTACATATAACGCTACTCCTCCCCCCCTTTTTCCCTGCCTGTCCTTCCTGAACAATTTATATCCATCCATGGCAGTGCTCCAGTCATGCAAGTTATCCCACCACGTTTCTGTTATTCCAATTATATCATAGTTCCTTGTCTGTGCCAGTACTACCAATTCTTCCTGCTTGTTTCCCAGGCTCCTCGCATTTGTGTACAGGCACCTAAGATACCGGGCCCATTGCCCTACTTTGCCCTGTCGATTCTCCCTCCTGTCGCATCTTCCCCCTTGCAATTTCTTCCGGTGTCGTCCTTCCCCACTCACCTGAGGTATTATGACTTTATCAAGAAATAAACAATTATTTGACCCCTGCCCCCTGTTCCAACTACCCCGTCTTTTATTCCTGCTGTTACAGCCCCAGCATCCCCCAAGTTCCATCCCTTCCCCCAGGTTTCCCTCAGTTTCACTTACCTGTGGGTGTTGGTCATCTTCCCCCTTCGGACCTAGTTTAAAGCCCTCCTCACCAGGTTAGCCAGTCTGCTTCCAAATACGCTCTTTCCCTTCCTGGATAGGTGGAGTCCGTCTCTGCCTAGCAGTCCTTCTTCCTGAAACAGCACCCCATGGTCGAGGAAGCCAAAGCCCTCCTGGTAACACCATCTCCGCAGCCAGGCATTCACCTCCAGGATGCATCTGTCTCTGCTCGGGCCCCTACCCTTGACCGGGAGGATCGAGGAGAAAACCACCTGTGCACCGAACTCCTTCACCCGTGCTCCCAGAGCCCTGTAGTCACCTTTGATCTGCAGAGGGTCACCTCTCGCAGTATCATTGGTTCCCACATGGATGAGTAGCATGGGGTAGTAGTCAGAGGGACGGATGATTCTCGACAATCCCTCCGTAACGTCTCGGATACGGGCACCTGGCAGGCAGCATACCTCCCGAGAAGCCTTATCTTGTTCTCATTTTACCCAGTTTTCTATTGTTAACCAAACAGACCGCATTTCTTTAGTGGGATGCATAATAATAAGCCAAATTAGGGAAAGCTAATCCATGCCACTTTGTAGGTTTATACAGAATGTTAGAATTCACCCTTTGTCTTTTATGCCGCCATGTAAGTTTTAATAGTGCATCCAGACATGTTTTTAATGTCATTTCAGGGATGCCAATAGGAATGCATTGAAACAAAAATAGTAACTTTGGGAGGACATTCATTTTTACCAAGTCTAACCTACTTAGCCAAGAATTGTCATATTTGTTCCATTTCCTCCAAGTCATTTATTATTTTATTCCATTTTGGAGGGTAATTTACCTATTATTTATCCCTAAATATTTTAGATTCTTTTACCTAGTTCAATTTATGTAGCTGACATTTTGAGGTTCCATTAAAATGGCAAAATAGTAGTAGTTATTTTCTGATTCTAAACTGTGGTTATTTCATTTCAAGCCCCCAGGTTACTGAAAAAAATCCATGCTGAGCGGTTCCCTGATTATTCTGGAAATATTAAATTATGCTGTCAGTTTGGGGAGATTCATGAAGACTCCACCATTACATGGACTAAAGATTCAAAGATACTGGCTCAAGTGCACAGAAGGTAAGGCGGGATTTAACTGGCACTTCCCAAAATACTTTGAGATTATCTTTTGGGAGAAAAAATGATAAAATTTTGGTGATCAAACTAAAGTGTTTTGATTGGCACAATGTATGGACTAAAACAAAGTAGTCAGAGTTTGCAGAGTGTATTAATATCAGACATTGTTTCTTCCCTCCTTCAAGGTAGTTCTGGTCTGCTTGCTTTAACTGTTTGTTATATGTTTCCATCAACTGTCAGCTACTCTACATTGTTTACAAGACCCTGCTAAGGTAAAATGCCAAAAACTGGACCAAATGGTATAAACAAGTCTGACTAAGATATGAGAAATTGGGAGGTATGAATCTCTGAGGCTGAATTAAAGCAGCTACTAGGCAGTGAGCAGCTTTTTGGAGGAACAGGAGAGATCACATCTTTTGAACTTTAAATTCTGTTTTTAATGGCCCTTTAAACTAATTGGACTGAAGACAGGAGCTGGGCATGAGCGAAAATTATCTCACTCAACCCAGCCCATTAAGTTATATCATGGGTGGCTGAGCAGCAGTGCAGTAAGAAGAGCAGAAAATGAAATTTTTAATCAATACAGGAGAGTTAGGTGACTACACTCTTTTGAAAATGCCACGAAGCATGTGTAGGCACCTAAATACCTTTACACACTACAGCCATGTCTACACTTGAAAAGTTAAGTCAACTTTATTAAATTGACTTAATAAGGTTAACTTTCAATCGACTTAAAGTCGACCTTATTAAGTCGACTTAACGAAAGTTGACAACTTTTCAAATGTGGACATAGCCCCTTTTCGACCTTATTAAGTCGACTTAACAATTTAAGTCAACTTAATAAGGTGGATTTAGGTGCTAATCCCCATCCACACTGGGTTAAGTTGACTTAATATGGTCGACTTAAGCGTTAAGACAACCTAAATCGAGGTGTTATTAAGTCAACTTAACTTTTCCTTAAGTCAGTTTAAGGAAATGCCAAGTGTGGATGCAAAGTAGTTTAAGTTGACTTAAGCCTCCTTAAGTCGACTTACTTTGTAAGTGTAGACGCACCCTACCATCCTTAGGTGTGGCGAGTGGGACAACTGCCCTGAGCCCTACGGTTCCATGGGACCCCCACTGCTGTGCTGCCCTCTCCCCTTGCCCGGCTACCTTCGGCGGCAAGAGCATGGAGTCCAGCCTCTGGGTCATCCAGCCTCTGGGACAGCCCTCTCTGCTCCCAGGACAGAGCAGCCAGCCCAGGGGCAGGGCAGGAGAGGGGAGCCCAGCCTCTGGGCCAGCCCGTTCACCCCTCCAAGAACAAGAGGGGCTGGGGGCCCCTATAGGCTGATTGTCCCTGTCCCCTTCCCCACCCCCAGGGATGGCCCTGCCTTTACAGCTCTGGCCCTTAGGCTCTTGAATCCCCAGTGACATTCAGTGAGACTTGGGCTCCTTAGTACTTACATGGTTTTTGAAAATGGAACTGAGGAGCCTAAGTCACATGGGGACTTCTGGAATTTTTACTCCCTGGCTCCCCATCCCTTCATTGTGCCCTACAGATCCATCTCTCCAGTCTGTCAGAGTACACCAACACTACAATAAAAGACCCACAGTGCAGCTGCAGCTGGCTCAGGTCAGGCTTGCGTGCCTTGGGCAGCAGAGCTATGAAATTGCAGTGTAGACATTCATGCTCAGGCTGGAGCCCAGGCTCTGAGATCCTCCCTTCACTGGTCTCAGGGCCTGGGCTCCAGGCTGAGGATGAACCTCTATAGTGCAATGTTATAGCCTCGCAGAGCCCAAGCCTCATGAGCATGAGTCAGCTGACCCAGCCTCTGAGACTTGGTACCGTATATTGGTTTTTTTTTTTAATTGTAGTGTAGTATACCTAGAATCACAGAAATGTAGGGCAGGAAGAGCCCTCAAGAGACCATCTAGCCCAGCCCCCTGTACGGAGGCAGGATCAAATAAATCTAGATTAATGGTTTCCAAACTGTGGTCCGTGGACCACTGGTGGTCCGCGAGGGTACTGCAGGTGGTCTGTGGGGAGAAAAATTAATGTAATAATAATATAATCCCATGTACCTCTTATGTATCATATTCAATGTTACATTATTATTCGCAATGTAATTTGCTTCACTAACATCCTAGTGTAATATAACATTCTCTGAATTTAGGTAAGTGTTATTTTTTCCCCACTGGTAGGCTTACTGCAGGTAAATGTACTGTGACAAGTGCAATATATTTGTGAGTGAGCATAGTAAATTATTAGAAAAAGCTGTATTTTTAATACCCTTTCATATGTAAGTTTGATTCCCATCAGACATAAGCTATGTTAAAAATGTTTAAAACGGCTTGCTTATGTGGTGGTCCACAAAAGCTTTCAATGACAATGTAATAATCTGCATAAAGGAAAAGGGTGGGAACCACTGACTTGTAACCCTAGCCGTGTCCCCATATAGACGGTGTATTCTTCAGTTTAAGGGCTATCATACACCAGTGGTTCTCAATCAGGGGCACACATACTCCTGGAGGCACTCAGAGGTCTTCCAGGGGGTACTCACCTCATGTTTCTCAACCAGGAAGCACAGTCCGCAGAGAGGAATCATGGGATAGAGGGATTGCAAGTGCAGGACCAGTATTAGTGGGTGGTAAGTAGGGCAATTGCTTAGGACCCCATGCCACAGAGAGCTCCACAAAGCTAAGTTACATCTTTCAGCTCCACTGTTTGGAACTTGGGCTTCAGACAAAATTCACAAGTCCAAAATGGGCTCACATATTGCATTGAAAATACGATATTTATCTTCCAGTCGATTTATTTAATAATGATATGGTAAAAATGAGAGTCAGTGGTTTTTCAGTAGTAATGAGCTTTGACACTTTTGTATTTTTATGTCGGATTTTGTAAGCAAGTAGTTTTTAAATGAGGTGAAACTTGGGATACAGGAAACAAATCAGACTCCTGAAAGAGGTGCAGTACTCTGGTAAGGTTGAGAGCCAGTCGTATACTAGATGCTAATACAACGCCCAATACTATAGGGCCCCCATCTTGACAGGACATCTCTGGGCAGTACTAGAATACAAATAGTAAATAATAAATGTTAAGAGATAGCTAATTGAGCCTGTGGATTTTGCCCTCTTGAATGTCACCGTTCTTGGAAAGCAGCCCTTCCAAAAATAGCATTACAGCACTATAATGGTGAGCCAAGAGTGGCATAAAAATGGGGTTATCATAGCTTAGGGCCTGTATTGAGAAACTAGGACTCTTCTTGTTTTTACTGTACTAGGAGAATAACTGAGCAGGTCTTTAAAACTCAACAAATCACATCAGATAGGCCATTCTTAGCTCCTTCTTTGGAAATGATGGTGTGGAGTGACAAATGTAGAATACGATTGAAGAGGGGAGGGGAGAACAGCTGGACAATTTATTACTAATCTAAGCAAGAGCAATTTTAAGTATAGACTGGGTGCTGCAGGTGGCTAGCTAGGGTGCTCCATTTTACCAAGAAGTAGCATGTGGATACTGAGAGGAGTTGCAGTGCAAGCAACAATCCAGAGATCTATTTCTAAAGCCAGAAAATACATTTCCTGTGCCAGAAAAAGGCAGAATTCAAAGTTGGAAAGGTTAGGTAGGCAAAAATAAAAAAAGGGGGGGAAGGGGGGGTCAGGGGAAAGAAAAAGATAAGAATCCAAGGGAAAGGAGAGGATAGAGGTGACTAGGGAAAAGGAAAAAGATCAAGGTGACCCAGGGAAAAGAGATGGGGAATCTATGTTGTTTGTTCAGGGAAGGAAGAGGACACTAAAGATTATTATTGACCTAACACCCCAATTTAGCAGAATGCTTACACACATTCTTAACTCCAATGGAAGTCAACTCCATAAGTGCTTACACACATTGCTGAGTAGGCTTAAAGTTAAGTGTATGCTCAAAGATAAAATGTAAGGTACCAATACAACAGCCTTGGCCTCACACACAGAGTCAAATTCAGCCCTGATGTCAGCAAACACAAGATGCATTGCTCTCCTTCATATCAAAAAGTGGTTCATACCAATATCCAATGCCTATGCATGTTTCTTTGGAAGGATATTCTATATTTTCATACAGAGAAGATCTGAATATCCAAACAATCAACAATATTTGCTTCATAGTCTACAGAAAAATGTACTTTATATGCTATGTTGAGAGATGACAGAAAACAGTCCATCTCATGACTGTTCGTGCCATGTCCCTCAACACACATGCTCTGCCTGCTGTGGCAAGTGTACCTGTGAAACCAATATAGATGTTAGAAACTGACAGGTTTCTAATATGGTAATATAATGAGGCTTTGTGTAAGTTTGGTTAAGGTATTATTTTCTCTCAAAATAGGATGAAAAATATCTACTGGACAGTACAAAATGCTTCCAAGTGGAGTTTCAAACAATATATCAAACCTATTCACATCTTCTCTGAATCATACTCTTTGCAGCATCATTTAGTCCAAAAAAATTGTGTGGCTCTAAGTAAGTTGGAAAAATGTTTTAAAACGCTAAACTGCAAATGTTAACAACTTCTCTTCCAGTACAGGGGATGATTCACCAGTGTCTTTGGCAATAGTTCAAACTAGTCTAAAAGACCAGGGACTATATTATTGCTGCTTGAAGAATATTTATGGAAAGGTGACTGCTGAATTTAACCTGACCTTGGAAGGTAAATCCCAACATACTGGTTTTTAAATGATAAGAACAATGACAAATGCCATTTGCACTCTGTGTAACTACAGTGCCTCTTTCCTTTTGTTCCCTTTCAGTATTGAAACTTCTTTCAAGTTATCAGGATATTGAAGGTAAGTACATGCACTGGTTGCTTCAAATACCTGCCCTTTCTAACTGGTAAACTGTAGTCAATAAAATAGATATAAAAATTAACAATACGTTTGTATGTATAGAATTATCAGGCCCTTGAAGGTAGTGCACCACGTTTGTTATTTCTTTGTATTGCTCTGGTGTTGCAAAGCTGCTGCCTAATGATAACCAGACAGTTAAACCAACTGACAGCTGCTTTGAATCATCAGAGTGATGCAAAACAGCCAGATTGTTCCAGTGAATCTGGTCCGATGCATTTTATTTCTCTTCATGTGAAAATCAATGAGGAGCAAAGCTGCCACTTTAATGAAGGTCCCGAAGATGAACTTGTGAAATGAATTTTCAAACAAGGTCTATTTACAAAAATGGACATATTTATATGCACAATTGCAGGTACTTCATAAGCAAATCAGATTGCACTGGCAAATGGTAATGCAAGGTGCCTGAACAGATATATTTGTGCTAGTTCACTCAGTTTGCAAATACAGTCATGATTCTTACAGTTCTCCCTCCCTTGTTTAGGGAAACAAACTTGTGTGAGATACTAGCATTTCTAGAACTAAGAATAGAACCATTCTTGGCAAAAGACATTGTCAGTGAGGCAGTTATGTCTTTTAAATGGTCTCAGGTGAAATCAGCACATCCATTAAAGCTGGCACACATCTCTTGCAGAACTTTCATTTACACACACAAGCCAAGGTTTTAATGACAGAAGCATGAGTAGACCCATTTTAAATAAGTATACCTTTGCAGCCCGCTCTGAGAATGTGAGGTATTCTGTCTGCATCAAACTGTGGTGGCTTGGGAGCCACATATGGCTCTTTTACAGTTAAAGTGAGGCTCGCAGAGCTCCATATGCCCCCGCCCCACTCTCTTCCTACCAGATTGGGGTAGGAAGTACGGGACTTCTGCCCTGCGGTGGGGTGGTGAGGGCAGTAGTTTCTGCCCCTCGAGAGGCACCATAGGGCTACTGTCCCATGGGGCACGCTTGCTGGGGTTCAGGACTTTGGCAGGCATGTCCCATACTCCCCAAGCACCACCACACTGCTACAGGGCTTGTCAGGCACGACCCAGCTCTTGAACTTCCAAAGTTCAGAGGATCAGGGAGTTTGGCCATCCCTGGTCTGTGTGCTTAAGATGAGCTTATGCTTTCAGCAAAGGGGAAAAAAGCTACAATGTTAGGGGGAAAACATTTTAAAAAACATAAAGCTGAATTACAACTGTTATAGAATTATAGAAACGTTGGGCTGGAAGGGACCTTGAGAGGTTACCAAGTATACTGTCCTGCACGGAAGCAGGACCAAGTAAGCCTTGACCATCCCTGACAGGTGTTTGTCTAACCTGTTCTTACAAACTTCCAATGATGGGGATTCCACAACCTCTCATTCCTAATATCTAATCTAAATCTCTCTTGCTGCAGATGAAGCTCATTACTTCTTGTCCTACCTTCAATGGACAAGGAAAACAATTCCTCTCCATCTGCTTTCTAAAAACTTTTAACATATTTAAGGATTATTATCAGGTCACCCCTTCAGTCGTCTTTTCCCAAGACTAAACATGCCGCTTCTGTTTTCCAACTTCCCTCATAGGTCAGGCTTTCTAAATCTTCGATCAGTTTTTTTGCTCTCTTCTGGATTCCCTCTAATCTGTCCATATCTTTCCTAAAGTGTGGCACCCAAAACAGGACACAGCATTTCAGCTGAGTTCCAAGCAGAACGAGGCAAATACCTCTGACACAAGACGTGGGAGGTAATACATGTGTAACCCTTCTGCCAGGCCAAGACAGCAGCAGCAAAGGTCTTGGTTCTATATTTAGGGGTTCCCAAACAATGTTACAACATCAATCGGCTCGACAACCCACCCAGTCTCCTGGGAAATCACGCACTATTCCCTGGGTGCCTAGAAGGGCAATACTTCCCCTCTCGCAAGCACAAGTCTGAGTATAGCACATAAAACTTTTAATAGCAACAAAAAGAGACTATATGGAGGCAATATCTAAACCAGCATTGATTGGGAGATACAATGCAAAGCAGGATTCCCACAAAACCCAATAAACAGAACTCACTCCACCCCACTGTACACAGAGCGTGTCCTTCACTTCTTCATTACCCCCATACTGACCACCATAGTTTTAGCGTCCACCTCTCCAGGGGGAGGGGTCCTTAGCCCTTCCCTCCGGTTGCCTTCAGTCACCTCTGGGTCTGCTCACACCATCCGCTGGCACCGATCGCTTGTCACTCACACCTTCCACTGGCTGCTCGCACTGTCTGCTGGCCGCTTGCACCATCCGCTGGCACCATCTGCTGGCCACTTGCACCATCCACTGGCACCACCTGCTGGCTGGTGGCACTGCCTACTGGTCTCTTACAGCATCTACAGGCCACTCACACCACCCACTGGTCACTCACGCCATCCACTGGCAGCACCCACTGGCTCTCCTGCTGGGTCTCAGTCAGCTTCTCAATGAATTCAGCTCTTAGGGTGCATCTACACTTGTAAATTAAGTTGACTTAAGCTTACTTAAGTCAACTTAATTTACCCTGCATCTACACTACAGTTTCCTTAAGTCGACTTAAGCAAGTTGCTTAAGTCGACTTAAGGAAAAATAAAGTCGACTTAATGAAAATTAAGTCGACTTTATTAAACCTCATTTTACTTCGACTTAAGTCTAAAGCCGACTTTTTAAAGTCAACTTAGGCCAGTGTAGACCTGGAGTCTCCAGGACTCCACCACTGCCCTCCCTACAGGGAGGGGAGCACAGGGAGAGCCTGGCATGCCCCCCCACAGGGTCCCTGACCCCCTTTGCTCCATTGTACCCATGTACAATGGGGCAATGGCTGAGCCCCCTGGCACTGGGCAAGGGGTTCCCCCCCCCCCGCCCCTGTGGACCTGCCCTAGGTCCCCCTAGCCCCTAGAAGTCATCCTAGGCATCCAGTGTGGATGCTCTAGGTCGACTTTGTAAGTTCCCCCCAAAGTCGACTTTAAATTTAGGTGTAGACATGCTAATTTGACTTAGCTAAAGTCGACCTAAATTTACAAGTGTAGACATAGCCTTAGAGAGCATTTCAACCCCCGCAGTGATCTCAGCTCCAAAAAATAACAAAAGACTCCACAAGGAGTCATTAAGTCTGTCTTTTTAACAATGGAATGGGAATTAGGCCTTGCCTAAGGTATCAGCTCTTAGTCCCTCCCTCCTTCCTTTTACAAGACTGAAAAACAGGATTGTTCACGCTTCCAAGTTCTGTGTTGCTAATGGTGATTTTTCCATCATGGCAGGCTAACAAAACTTGTACAATCAAAAAGCAGCATATCATGAAAAGACAACATTTCATTTCCCCCTTCTTTTAAAACACTGCAATCAACCACACCTACTTTTCCCATCATACACAGCACCTGAGCATATACAGTGAAATTATGCTAAGTATCTAATTGTACTCATGCAGATACAAAGCCCATGCAAATAGGGTGCCCCCTCCCTGCTTAGCTGTGAAGCAAGAGAAGTGCCCAGCTTCTAGACCTTGCTTACACATACAGTACTCCTGTTAATACATCTCAGAATGTTTATCTTTTTTAAAACTGCAACACACTGTTAACTCAGGTTAAATTTGTGATCCACTATAAGCCCCAGATCCTTTTCAGCAATTCTACTGCCTAGTTAATTACTCCCCATTTTGTAATTGTATTAGTGCTTTTGATTTTTCCTTCCTAAGTGAAGTCATAGAATCATAGAAGACTAGTTCTGGAAGACACCTCAGGAGGTCATCTAGTCCAACCCCCTGCTCACGCAGGACCAACCCCAACTAAATCATCCTCACTAGGGCTTTGTCAAGCTGCACATTAAAAACCTCTCAGGATGGAGATTTCTCCCTAGGTAACCCATTCCAGTGCTTCACCACTCTCCTAGTGAAAAAGTTTTTCCTAATATCCAACCTAGACCTCCCCCACTGCAACTTGAGACCCTTGCTCCTAGTTCTGTCATCTACAATCACTGAGAACCACCTAGCTCCATCCTCTCTGGGTCTCTCTTTCAGGTAGTTGCTATAAAATCCCCTCCGTCCCTCCCCCCACGACCCCAATCTTCTCTTCCGCAGACTAAACAAACCTAAGTCCCTCAGCCTCTCCTCTAAATCCTCTACTCCAGCCCTTTTTGTTGTCCTCCTCTATACTCTCTCCAATTTGTGCACATCCTTTCTGTAATGGGGGCCCAAAACAGGACACAGTATTGCAGATGTGGCTTCACCAGTGCTGAGTGAAGAGAGGGGAATAATCACTTCCCTCGATCTGCTGGCAATGCTCACACTAATGCAGCCCAATATGCCATTAGCCTTCTTGATAATAAGATCACACTGTTGACTCATATCCAGTTTCTTGTCCAGCTCTCAGGTCCTTTTCTGCAGACCTTTTGCCTAGTCAGTCAGTTGCCAGTCTGTAGCAGTGCATGGGATTCTTCCGTCCTAAGTGCAGGACAGAAGAATGCCAAGATGGTATTAAATATCGTCTTGTTGATTTCAGACCAAATTCTTCAATTTGTCAAGATCATTTTGATTTCTAATTTTGTCTTCCAAAGTACTAGCATCCCCTCTCAGCTGGATGTCATCTGCAAATGTTATGAGCTTACTCCCCACTTTATTATTCAAGTCATTAATGAAAATATTGAATATACCAAACCCAGGACAGTACTCACTAGATATGTCCTCCCAATTGGATAACGTACCACTACTTTTTGAGAGTGGGTCTTTCAACCAGTTTTTGCTTAGATGAAATTACTATATTTCCCTAACTCACTTACAAGAATGTTATGTGGGACTTTCCCAAAAATCTTACTAAAATCACGATATATCACACCTACAGTTTCTATCTAAACCAATAACCTTAGGCCAGTAATTTTGGATGATTACCTAATCATGCAGAAAAATCATCATAATACATATTCTGATACAGATTGAAACAGACAGGCAGCTTGATTTAAAAAAACTCTGATTAACAGTGGTGGATTCTTTTTTTTTTTTTTTCTTTATCACATAGGCACATACATTAATCCAACATGCACAATGCATCTCACAATCTCACATGTCTTGGTGAATGCATTTATCAATAAAATTCAGATCTGGAGTTTAAACACAATAATATTCAGGACCATTTCAGCACAGGATTTAGCCCATTTGCCCATTTTACAGCTACAGGCCAGATCAAGGCCTGGGGAGGCCTGGGGCTGCCCATCCTTGTAGGCACCTGGGGCCTCTCTAGTGCTGGGGGGCGGAATCAGGGGCTCCGGGGCCTGGCCAGTACTGCTGCAGGGAAAGGCCACCGGGGGCCCACGGACTAGCATGGCTGGGGGCGGCCGCAGACTGGTGCCACTGCAGGGGCAGCTGGGGGGGCTGCAGCCAGTGCTGCTGGGGCAGGGGCGGGGGGGCACAGGCCGGCACTACTGCGGGGGCTCCGGAGGGGCCACAGGCAAGCGGCCATGGTCTGTAGCACTCCTTCCCTGCCCCCAAGCTGGCTGGTCTGGAGCAGACCACCCAGCCCGTTGACTGGGCTGGCAGGCCGAAGGTGGGTGGGACAGCAGAAGCCAATCAGGGATGGATTTGGGGGGGCCCTGCAGCCCCTATCAGCCCTGCCTTAATCCAGGCCTGGTTACAACAGTCAAATCTGGATCTGGATTTTGAATTTTTCCAAACTTCAGAAGTGTTCAGCTCTAGAGGTATGGCTTGGTTGTGTATCTGTAGACCTGACAGTGTTTCAAGGTGCAATACTCATCAGAGAGAAGGTAAGTTTTGACCCTGAATTCTCTTTCACTATGTCATTAATACATGATAAACCATCTTTTCTTCCTGCATTAGAAATGCCTTCAGATCTAATAGATCAGTCATCAGTGCAATATTTCTTTGACAGTTCTTTCCCATTATGCTTTGCACCTTGCTGTCTCAATAAAGGCAAATTTCCCCTTAAAGCTAATGGGAGTTTGCAGAATTGTGCCTTTTATGGCATTCCTGTAGTTGAAAACAGTCTGAGTTAAATTGACATATACTTTTAATGCATTTGGTGTACCACCACATCACTCACAGTAAAGAGTGAAATGCCACCACAATATCACAGTAATAAGGAGGAAGAAAAAAAAGAGGAGCAGTAAGATATTCTGGCACAAAAAACTTCCACTGCCATTTGAACACATGGTCTTTGCAAGTTGTCTGCTGGGTAACTTTGCCCAAGGAGAAAGGCGAGGATTGAGATCTGGAATACTTTCCCCATGTGTTATATTTTCTTTAATCAGACCGGCGCACATCTTGCTAGGTATGTGCTAAAGATAGACAACGTTTTGCAAATTGATTTATCATTTCTGAACATACTGTACTAGTCAACTGCTTCATTCAGATGGTTGATTTTTTTTTTCTTGTTTCTCTTTGAGGAGTAGAATTAATCACTCACTTCCTCTTTAAAACCAATGCAGGGCTTCTCATCTAGCAACGCTGTATAGCTTTTGATAAAAGAACTGTTAAATGGAGATTAAAAGCCCTTTCATTGTAGCACTGTATATATACATACTCTGTTCATTCTTTGCTTCAAAGAGAGTTAAAGGTTTACATAGTCTAAAGGAGAGATCACCACCACCTTAAGTGGAAAGACTTAGTACTGTATGCTTAGGGCTTTTGGTTTTCCTCTCTCATTTTTCTTTACCATCAGAAGAAGTTGTATATAGACAGAGAGATAAGAGCAGTCCCTCATGCTGCATAGTTCTGCAGTAGGTGCCCAGAGAGCAAGTGTGAAAAATCAAGACATTTAATCCAGTCCCCTGCACTAAGGCAGGATTAAATATTATCCTTAGGCCATCCATCCTAGCCCTTCTATTTTCTTCTCTCATTTCTAATCAATCCTTAACCTGGTACTTACCAACTTTGAAACACAACTATTCAAGATAAATGATTTAGCATGTTATTCTGCAGCTCTGGGACTGATCTGAAAAATATTATTGATGTTATAATTGTTTATATTATGGTAGGACCTGGTCAGGACTGGGGCCTCATGGAGCCAAGTGCTGTAGAAACACAGAAGTAAACACGGTCTCTGCACTGAAGAGATCTAAAACCTAAAATTAATTTTTTAAAATTGTTTTTCAAAATTGTAAAATAAGCTAAAGCTGCATCAACCACACTCAAGTCTTCGGGCTTTTCTCAAAAGCTTAGGCCTGATTGCCAGGGCAGTTAGGTGAGCAATCACACATGCACATACGGGACACAGTTGTGTGTGCATTTTGTAGACTTCGTTGCTCAACTATCCTGCCTTCTCAAAGGTTCAAAAAAGCAAATCATCCCCACCACCTACCTCAGGTTCTCAAGCAGCTCAAGTGGCTTCACAAGCATTTGAGGATCCAGTTCAGAATGCCCTTCTTGTTTTTAAAAACCATTGTGGAATTGCTCCAGCCTTCCTCCTGGACCTTGTAGCTCTCTATTTCCCTCTGTACTCTGTCCAACTCCTTTTCTCCCCCTCCACGGTTTGAGCACTGCTGATACAAGAGCCTTCTCTTCTGCAACTTTGCCTCATCAGAACAGCCTTCCTTCTACCTCTTCCCCCTTTTTATTTTTCACTCTTAGCTCCCTCTTTCTTTGCAATTTTCTCTGTATATGGAAAGATTCTGTACAAAACACAGTTTCGTTGTCCTTTAGGTCTGGAAGAGATTGAATTCATTCAGTTCATATTCAGAGAAGACTTCCTCAGCGATAGCTATTTCGGTGGCAACCTGCATGGAAGAATTGCAACAGAAGAGTTGCATTTTGGGGAAGGAGTGCACAGGAAAGCATTTCGAAGTAAAGTAATGCAAGGCTTAGTGCCTATATTCCACCCTGGTCATCCCTGTGTTCTTAAAGTGCACACTGCTATTTCATACGGGACCAAAACTAAGGATGAACTTGTTCAGAAGAACTACAAACTAGCAAAGCAGGTAAACTCCATTTTCCTCTGTAAACAAACATTGTGGGAAGAGCTGGCTTTGATATTTTCAAACAGCTGGCTGGGTGAAATGTTTTCAGTAATGCTCCATTGACATTCCTGTTTGTAATATAGGAATGCTATGTTCAAAATACTGCAAGAGAGTACGCCAAGATATATGCAGCAGAAGCACAATCTTTGGAAGGCTTTGGAGAAGTGCCAGAGTGAGTATGTATGTTATTCTGAGCTACACGGGCCATCTGGCTCCTGGAAAATATTGCTGGGGAAGAAAAACAGGCATCCTGAGAACATATGTGGTACAACTGCAGTCAGATCTTAGATCATGCTTGGTAACGATGAGATGGTAAAAATGATTCTTTCTTTCATTCAGTCATAGAAAAAAGAAGTAAAATCCGGTGAGTGGCAGAAATTCAGAAGCAAAGGGCTTGATTCTGATCTCACTTACAATAACATAAAAAGTAATCTAATGAAGTCAGTGCAAGTGCATTGGTGTAAAACCAATGGGAGATGAGAGTCAGGTCCCAAAGCTTTTCAATCAAAAAAAAAAAAAAAAAAAAACAGAGCAAAAATTGTAGCAAGTCTGAAAGTTGGTACTAAGTCTCTTCTGCTTAGGGAAGTCACCTAAGACCATCTGTGCTCAAGCCAGAAAGTTGAACTCTGGTTCTGGACTCTTCCCAAGAGTGGGATGTTCATACTGAGGGATTGTCCCAGTGTAGAGAGAAGGTTTGTCTATATATGGAGATCAGATGAGTGGTTTTAGAACAGATCCATCTCTGCACCTGAGACTGGGAAGTGACATCTCATGAATTTTGTAACAGATAACTCAGATCTTTTCCAAAGGATTTGCTGTTCCTGTGTCAGGCTACCATATATAGTCACATGCCCAAAGGGTGGTTGAAATTCCACCTACCTATGACTCGGCTCAAGGATAAACCCCACATGCCTGTGAGCAGCCTAAATCTCCATCTCCTTCTAGATGACATATGATATCTGCATCAGCAGCATCTGAATCACTGAAAAAGATTAGAGTAGATGAGTTAACTATTTTCCTGGTAGCCTCTCTATATAGTGAATGTCGATTCTACTTGGGTCCCAATCCAGAATACAGAAAAAATATCTATAGTCTGACCCAAAGTGAGCTGAACATGAAGCTAAATCCTTAAATTCAATACAGCAGGTGGTTTTGGTATCCACATCACCTCTTTCCATCTTTGCTAATTGGAATAATTTATATACACACCATTCCCAGGGGCAGTACCAGAAGGAAAGAGGAAGGCTGGCTGGCTTCCATTTGGTTACTCTGTGAGCAATAGTCGTGCTCAGCATGACTGGTTTTTATTTTCTTTGTAGCTCTGCAATAAAAACAGGCAGCTTTGCAACACCGGGTCTTAGAGGGAAAAACAACAAAGAAAAGAGTTCTCACATGGAGAGTGTAAAGAAGCCTACATGCCTGAGACTGCATTGAAAGGGATTTTTCAGTGCAACCTTTCAGAAACATGCAGCAAGGAAGGGCTATAAGCCTTGTGGCTTTTACTGCAAGCAGCTGCTACTACATTGGTCCCTAAAAAGCATTCCACATGAGCCCTCTTGGTGCCACACAAAATGCAGCCTTTGGAATGCTTTGCTAAAGCAACCTGTTCAGTATCACATGCTGTCTGTAAAGGAAGATACAATTCCTGGCAGCATCCTTGTAAAAGGAATGAAAGGTTTTACAAGAGAAAACAAGAGAAAAAACGTCCTTTGCCAGGGGCTACAGTCTGAAAAGTTACAGTCTGCAAATTCTGGAAGTCCTAGGGTAAGTCTAGACTGATGGCGGCAAAATCGCTGCCATCAGCGCGATCTTCCAGGTTTGATTGAGCCGTCTGTGTAGACATGCTCAATTGAACACGGAACCGCAGCTGTAACACTAGCTCCGTAACCGTAGTAACACTACACTGACCAGACGCCATTTCCGGTCAGCTTAGTGTAATGTGTAGGGAACAGTTAAGAAGTCGGTGGGAGATACGCAAGGTATTTTACGTATCTTGCGTATCTCCCGTCGACCGCTGCCAAAAAGCCCGGCAAATGTAGACTAGGACCCAGTGAGGACTCAGTTATATCAGTGTAGACGGGTACAGCTGCTTCCAAATGGCAAAGGCAATAACTGTACAGGTGTCAGGCCCCTTTAGACCAGCATACCTGTTCCACACTAGGGCTTTTACCTACATTGGTTAAAAATAAAAGTAACATCCATAGACAGAATTGTTAGACCAGTAAAAATTAGGTGTAGACCAGGCCTGAAAAGCAATAAGGAAAAGTTCTTCAAGTCCGTGGCTTTCTGTTCTGTCTCCAAACGATCTGAGGCCTTTGTATCCTAGCATTTATATGTGCAATACTCCAATTCATTTTAACTGGAGCTGTAGGCACCCAGCTGTGTGCTGGGAATCAGGTCCCTGGGCCTGGAAATACTGGACAGCCATCCTGAGAACTCCTATGTTACTCCAGTGTATGTGTAAGCAGAATCTGACTCTTTGCGAGGTTTAATCTACCTCTCAGGAGTTGAGATGTACCAGCAATGAATTCTGGAACCAAGAGGTTTATGTTGGCAGCGAGACAAATGCTTTCTCTAGATCATCACCATCCTCAAAAGATTCAAGTTCATCAGT
Source organism: Pelusios castaneus (assembly GCA_007922175.1). Classification (NCBI taxonomy): domain Eukaryota; kingdom Metazoa; phylum Chordata; order Testudines; family Pelomedusidae; genus Pelusios; species Pelusios castaneus. The sequence goes on along the minus strand of ML685863.1, from coordinate 758,699 downwards.
TTCACTTAGCACTCGATACATGCCCTCAGTGTGTCTTTGAGAAGACCCTATCACTCAAAGCAAAAGTGCCGCAGTTTGCTTTGTTTTAGACTGAAACCAGTTTCATATCTATCCATCCCTACCCATAAACAAGACCAGGATCTGCCAGAGCCAGCCCCCTTTTCCTGACTGAGATCATTAAGGTTTATTGGATTTGATTTCAGGATCATTCCTATTTTCCTTGTTCATCGTCCTGAGAATAATATCCCTTATGCAACTGTGGAAGAGGAACTGGTTGGAGAATTTGTGAAATACTCTGTCCGGGATGGCAAAGAAATAAATTTCATGAGAAGAGACTCAGAAGCTGGTCAGAAGTGTTGCACTTTTCAGCACTGGCTGTACGAGAAAACCAATGGAAATTTGCTCGTTACGGATTTTCAAGGTGAGAGCTCCCATCCTTGTGACAGAAGGTGACAAGCACGCCGTGCAATCACCCTGACACCCAATCACTGGTATCTCAGTAACGGGGCAGAACGTCACAGGATGTCTATAAAAGTCAGTGGCAACGAGCCGCCCAGCCTGGGCCGACACACTTTGGGGATGGAAGTTGAGGCTTACGCTAGCATTCTAAAAATGTAACACTGACAGATGCCAGTCGGCGGCGACCAGAATCAAACTTTGGCACTTCATACATTATACACTGCTGCATGTGCTAAAAAAACTTGTATTTCTTAGCCAAGGTTGTAGCAGGCTTATCAGCACTAGCTGGTCAAGCTGCCGCTGGAAGGGGAAAGACTGCCACACCAAGTAGACATGGGTTACACTCACTCGCTAAACCTGTCACATAAAATTACTTCCTCTGGATGAGGACCCAAGAGATTCCTCTTGAACAGATCATTTCCAGGGCCTCAGTTGCACACCTATTTTCTCTCATGAGTACCTTTTCTATTCCTTTTGAGACTCTAGTATTTAATTCTTGATCTTTTATCCCCATGCTCAGAATCCGAATCCTTCCCACACATCAGGCGTCACCCGGGGTACCAACAAGGCTCCGCCCTCACTCTCCATCATGTTGTTTGCCAGAATGGCTACCTTGCTGTGTTTCTATAACTCAGCTCTTTTACAAGATTAGGTCGTCAGCTTATCGCTCAGACAATGGGCTGCTTTTTGTCTGCTCCCTACCCTTTGACTTTTCTGGCTTGGGCAGTCCTAACAGGAGTTAAAACTCCCATGGTCACAGCTCCCAGGGTCATTGGAACACACAAGTCAACCTTACAGCATTAAATGTAGACCCCTGAAAACACTATGACCTAGACTCGGAGTTGCAAGTGCTCTACACCTCTAAATACCAGGCCACTTGTTTAGGTGTCTACATATAGATTTTAAGTGTTGGTCCTCAAGCACCAATATTGAACATTTTCTCTTGCACTTTTATTAAAGAACTACAGCACAAGTGGCATGTCAGGAACAGCACAAAGGCTTTTGCTGCCGTATATGCCCTCTGAAGTCAAAAGAGGTTTGCTATAGTTTCAGTGGCAGCAAGTGAAAGAATTTAGGGCATGAGAAACCCTTTGACAATACAGAACCCATCCATTCAGTTGGCTGTATATTATCTAACTGCAGGAGGACAAGTGGGGCAATCTGTCCCATACAGATATTAATGGCTATGACTACACTTACTAAAGTTAGTTCGAATTAGTTAACTTAATTCGAACTAGAAAAATGTAGTTCGAACTAAGCAAGTGCCATTCATGGCACTTGCTTAGTTTGAATTAGCGAATTGCATTGAGTTCAATGGGCTGGTTAGGTCGACCTAAGCAATTAGTTTGAACTAACATGGCCACATTGGTTAATTCAAACTAACTAGTTCGAATTAACCCTTACTTCTAATAGCATATTCGAATTTATTAATTCGAATTAAGGAAGCCCTTAATTCGAACTAATTAAAGCCTAGTGTAGCCATGGCTTAAGTTAGTTCAAATTAAGCTTCCTTAATTCGAACTAATTTGCCAGTGTAGACATAGCCAATGATGATATTAACAATAGAACAAAGCCTGTTGAACCATTTAAATCTTAACATTGGGCTAGAAGTCAGAATTAAATGGTGCTGGTCCTCTACATGAGGAGGAATTTCACCTCCCATTTCACCTATACTACAGGGAAAGGGCCACATATAGCTCTCGGTTACACTCAGGTCAATGGGACCAAAAGAATGTAACACAATAGGACCTAGCCACCCAAACAGCCTATGTTTTGACAAGTGAGTTCTGAATGGCCCTGCGATGTGTTTCAATGAGTGTGTTCTCAACAAGCTAAAACAGTTTCCTTGTCTTCCTTGGAGCTTTATGTTGGAGGGAAACTCATTCTCTGGATCTGTAGGCAGCACTTTTCATCCACCAACTGTTCGGCCATGTGTTATAGTCTCTCCAGCCCATTCTGGACAAAAAGAACCATATGGTACTCTTATGCGAGTCCAGCTGTGTCGTTCCTGACTTGCTCCCCCTGCTGTGCTAAGCCCTTGTAATGCTCCTGATTCGTACTGGCCTTGGTAACAAGAGATTGAAACTAGAAATGAAACCTGTCCCCCTTATGCAAATCAGGAAATCACATGGCTCCAGGTTCCAGTGAAGTTTTCTGTACAAATCCTAGCACAATGGGGCCCTGGTCCATGATTCCAACACACTTCTACAGTACAAATAAAGAACAACATCATAGTTCATGGAAATTATAAGACACTCGGTCATTATGAAAATATCTGTAAATTACTGTTATGAAAAACGTATTGTAATAAGCTCTTTTCAGCAATTCAAACTAGCATTATGCCAGAGGAACCGCAGTCAAGTTATTAAATAGGGATGTAGGATTCTTTAACGTGTATTTTTTTTCAGTATAATTGAAGCACTGAGACCTACCTGTTAATTAAAAAAAAAAATCAATACTAATTACAAGTGCCTTTGGCAAAGTGACAGCAGAACTATACAAACAGGGTTTAGAACAATTAAAATAATGCCCAGCCTTTTGGTATAGCAACTCAGAGGCCCAGAATAAAAATGGTGCAGAGAGATTCATGATATTTTCTTTTCTACTCTCTAACACAGGCCTTATGATCTAGGGCAGTGCTGGCTTTCTGCGTGTTATCCATGCACATGGGAAAGAAATGAATTAACTGCTTGCTGTGGCAAATGCTTTAGAAATGTTCACTGGCATCCACGGTGGTGTGGTATTCAGCAGAACAAACGAGGGGGAGGGGAAGAATTCACATGGCTTGTGAATAACCAGTTTGGGGGGAAAAAAATCTCTCACTCGTAATAAAAAATGTATTTTTGCTACACACCCACCTGCTCATCATCCCACCACACCGGGATTTATGAACTACTTTGTGCCCTCCCTTTGCCTTGCATTTTACCATCTAACACCTGTCTTTAAAACCAATGGAAAAATTCACACCCAGACTCCTGAGCACAGCTGAAGAAATGCCCTTCTTATATCTGGAGAACACTGCCATGACACAATTATGTGCCTCACTCATCCGCATTGTGCAGATACTTGGCCTTTAAAGAGGTACAGGCTGTGTTCACTTAGTTGAGGAGAGAATAAATAGAGCAATAATCCTGGCTGGGTATAGCAAGGAAAGATAGAAGCTTTTAAACAGCACCACCTCTACCCTTTAAAATTAGAAGGCTGAAAAAACCAAAAACAAAAGCAGATGAATTAACAGAGACAAGCCTATAAGGCAAACTCCTGGCTCTACAGTATGAGGCACGTTGCTGGAATCAGGAAGCAGAGTTAGCATCTGAGCCTGGGAGCTACAAGCTCTGTATTGATTCTTGCTATTGCTGCTCCAAAAAAGGAGCATGGTGTATGCTGCAGCAGCATCTCCACCACAGAGTCTGGGGCCCTGTCCGTGCTCCAAACCCCCTGATCACTTCCCCTTGGAATGGCTTGGCTATGCAGTGTCGGCAAGGCACAATTGCTTGGTTTCTTGCAGAGCACTTAAGGAAGTGCTAAATATATAGCCTGCCAGATACCTCTCTGTATCATCATTTCTCCACAGCACCAAGTGCACAACACAGGGCAGGACTTTCTCCACAGTGGCTAATAAAATAAAAGCAGGTGTCAAATGGGGAGGCATAAGGACTGTTTGAGCAAAGAGTTTAATTTAGTACCTGTTGGCTACCCAAAAAACTAAGCAGAGAGCAAGACTTGTTGGGCCATGCTCATGTGCAAAGTGGTTCCCCCACTGGGACATACTGTGGTCCCATCTTGCAAATATCCAAAGCCCCAAACACAGGAACAATAAATGACCCATATGCATCTCTTCACAGATGTAAATGTTTTGATGCTGGGTTTGTATTTCCCTTTCAGATGCCACACGTAAAGTGAGACTCTCAGTTAGAAAACATGTCAAACACTTAGGTCTCCATCTACCAGCCCATTTGTGCATCACTGAAATGCTACAGACTGCTACTAATGTTGTGAACTACACAGAACGAAAACTTATGTTTGAGGAGAGAATGTTAGGGTACAGAGAAAGATGACTGAAACAAACAATAAAGATGAATACTTAGCTATATATATATATAGGCTAGAAATCTGAAGACATTGCTAGAAAGCCTGGTTTAATGCAAGCTCCCTGGTTTTTTAATTTATTTGTGTTTTCTGGGTTTTTTTGTAGGTGTAGGAATGAAGTTAACTGATGTTGGCATAGCAACATTGGCCAAAGGGTGAGTGAAAGACATTTCTCAATGGAATATATTTGCACTGTGCTTCGGACTTCTTGGGAATGTAAACTTGATGGGGGTTGATGCTTTGGATGTCTATTTCTCACCATAAATTTAGGGGAAAAACAAACCCAATGTGACTTCTGTTAACCTCTTCATGTTCATAAAATATTCATTGGAACCTTCCTATCGAGAAAACACATTTGTTTTCTTCTTTGAAGGAAAGCTAACATACTGGAGGTTTTGCTTTGTAGAATTACTTCATAAACAATTTATCTCGGAACAAAGAAGATGCCGTTGGTGTTCCTACCAAAATAACAAATAATAATCAAGGTTTTCTTTTCTATTTGTTTTTATCTCCAACACTATACAAATCAATAGAATGGTCTATATTTAATGCTTCAGTTTCTATCTTACCGATAATACAAAATTATTTGAAAAATCAGGGAGATATGATGATTCGGGGGACAGGTAACAGGACACAGGCCCTCATTTTCAAAGGTGATGTTGTGTATCCATCTTGGGATACTTTATAAGAGCTCAATTTTCAGAAGTGCTGAAGAATCATCACCCTAAAAACCTAATCTGTGGCCTGGGGGTCTTGCCCACCCTCACTTCCACAGGCTGCTCCCATGTTCCTCTCTGGGACTTCTCCTCAGACTGAGTTCACAGCTCTGGTTAAGTTGTCTTCTCTCTGCTCCCTGGCAGCTGAGGTGAGTCATCACAACTAAGTCTCCATCACATCGCTCCATCGCTTGGGGATAACTATCTGGTCACAGACAAGGCTGAGCCTGGGCTACCTTAAGGGGCCAGCCAGCCTGCAACAGTCACTTAAGGGCATTCCAGAGTTGCGGGACCTTGCCTTCTGTCCTCTCAGGAATATATCACGGCACCCAGAAACCCATGGTCCATCTCATCTGGTATCCCATGTCAGACATTGGCAGATTCCAGATGTTTCACAGGAAAATGTAAAAGCCACGTAATGGACAACATAGTCAGCTACCCCAACACAGGCAGTCACAGGTGCTGTTATCTCTTATACATATTTATACAGTCAAATATGGCTGTGGGAACTATTCTCATTATTCACATAAGTGTCTAAACCTTATTTGAATCCTGCTGAATCCGTTTCCACAGTATCTTGTAAAAGTGAGTTCCACAGGTTAACTGTACAGGAGGAAATCACAAATTTCCTTTGATCAGTTTTCAAACGTCATTCATGTGCTGGGATATTTAGTGATTCCAACTATAATTGCTGTGAAATTTTGCACCAGCAAAACAGAACAATCCTTCCAGTATTATTTTAACAAGCCAATTGTTTCCTTGATACTATACTATTCTTTTCTTTAACATTGTTGTATATTTTGTCACAGTTCTGTTCTTTTGCATCCTACACAAGTTGTATTCTTCCTTGAGAAATCTACAAAAAATGAAACTAATCACAGCAATATGTACAAAGACAAATCTTTTTATCCTCTATATGGTTCTCTATAAGCCAGAGGCACAGAAAAAGAAATCTTTTTTCCTCCTATCCTCCTCCTAGGATATTATAGGAAAACCCTTGACATTTCTAGCCTGGCACGTTTTCAAAATTTAAATTGATTTTTTTTTCCTTTGGCTCCAGAGTGAAAGCATCTGAATTAGTCTCTCATCATCCAGCTAGGAAATAAAGAAGTCATAAAAGTTTTAATTATGTTACAATGTGCTCGGAACCTGATGATTTATAGGAAGGCTTTAATGAATGTTATTATACAACACACAATGGGAAATTATGCTAATGAAAACACATCTGAGACAAAGAGGCAGGAAGATGAGGTCAGACAAAAAATGTACAGTGAAATCTGAACTAAGGATCACTCCAAACAGATACTATCTTAAGCAACTACTAAAATTTCTAGTGCCCTTTTGTTTGACTTACGTTTTTCTCCAAGGCAACAGATTTTTGCTGGTCCCATATTTCCCCTATATTCTTCATGAGTTACTCCAGGAAGGCTGCCCCTGACTTAATTTCTGCCAGAATGATTTTGGGGTTTATAGGAGTTGGGGTTTATTGGAGAAAACACATTGGGGTTTATAGGAGAAAACAAATAAATAGGTAGAATTCATCCACATCAAAGCTTATTCTGAATAGCAGTAGAGTAAAACAAACAAGTGAGACAATAAATCCAGTATGTCTTGGGGAGCGTAGTCATACTAGATTATAATTCTGATAATGGTTTTAATATTTTTGACTCTGTAAATCAGAGATGAAATTAAACTAATGTATTAGTGTAATAATTGACAAATTCTGGTTATGGATTTTAACCTGTCTTTACAGGGGAGATGGACTCATTATTCAAATAGGTGTTTGTCTAATCCTTTTAGTCTATATTGAACTTTGGGAAATTTTACAACAATCATGGCTGAATGGAAACTATTCATACAATTTCTGTTAAATTCCTCATGTAAATAAAAAACTAAATGCATTCTGAGAACACTATGACTGTGATTGGCAAAGAAAGAAAGAAAGAAAGAAAGAAAGAAAGAAAGAAAGAAAGAAAAAGAAAACTGTGTACTGCTGTTATAATTAAGTAGAAAAATACTGTATTGTCATGCCATTAACTGTTATTGATGAATTTAGAAAAGCTGATATGGTTAATGTCAGGAATTATTTATGTTCATTTAATTATTGCCCTCTAGTTTTACTTTTTAAATAAGCATGCAATACATCTTGCATGAGACAGCACAGATTAATATTCTGCATAACATTTCTAGCATTTCCCAGTGCCATTAATCTTTTCATAAACCAGAGTGTAAGATTCCAAGCAGTTTAAACCACAATGGATTGCACTGTCCAGAATTTGTTTGTCTGTCTCCTCTTGATCACCCCCCCCCCACACACACACACACTTTGGTATCTGAAGAGACTAGATGCTTACAGCGTGTAAACTCATTTCTGGTTAGTAATTGCTTCGCATGCCTCATATGCTTGTTTTATCGTAAAAAGACACAAAAGCACAAAGTAATTAATTGAAGTGTAATACAAATGGCTGCAATATGTTTTCTACCACTAGAGAGCAAAGTTTAACTAGAAACAAAAAAACCATGAACACATTTATAATTTAACCATTGGGATGCACTGAAGTCAGCACCTCAACCCTTGTAAATGTGATATTGACTCAGTTCTTTCTGAGATTTAAACAAAAAAAGTAAAGTACAGGGATCTGATTTCTAACAGCTTCATAAGTCCCAACCAAAATTAGAGATTAGATGTTAAATATCAAAGAGTAGGAATGCATTGTAAAAACATGAAGGAAATGAGACCATGATATGCTTTTTTACCCCCCACAGCCATTATGATTTTAAAAAGGCTCCAGCTACCAAATGTAGAATCTAAAAATTCCTCCAGGTTTGAGAGCACAGAGAGCTTTGGGGTAGCCCACTATGGAGAGAGAAGGCATTGCAAAGTTTGTATCTGGATCCAAATCCCAAACCTTTTAGATTTCAGGACTTTTGGTTTAGGCTTCTCCCTAAACATGATGGGATTTTGTCAAAAGCTACATTCATCAGTGACCTCGCTAGTTAATTAATAACACATGGTATGTTAAATAACAGATTAGACATTCTTTCAGGAGCTTGGAAAGGTCATTCTGTGCTATTGAACACAAAACATATGAAAGCAATAAGGACATTTCCAATTAAGAAGCCATTCAGTGACACAGACCTCCTCCCCAGTACATGTACCACATCCTAGAACAGCAGCAGAATGGTTTGAATTAACCTCACTAGTCCTGCTTCAGCAAGGCTATAGTCATTAAACCTCTCTGAACAAAAAGATACATTTCCAGATGTGTAAGTGAAGGAAGGTTCTATAGAATCAACGAATTACGAACTACAAAAATTGGATCTGGACTTTGAACACCCAGTGGCTGGGGAATGCTCAGATGCAAAGATTTAGTTCTTACATCCAATGGTGGTAGGTATGGTATAAAGAGACAGATAGGTAGATTTGGATAACCCATTGTCAAGGTAGGGGACATTTATAAAATTCAGATCTAACCCAAGATTTTGAAAGCTCTCAATCTCTAAAATTTGTTGGCGTTTGGATGTGGGGGTGGGGTGTGATTTCATCCCCTCTCTATTTATAAAAGCCAACAAAAGCCAACTGTGCCAGAAGAAGCAAAACGGGGGCAAACTAATTTGTGAAGAGAGTCTATGGAATAATAATTAATCAAATTCTTAAATGCTACAAAATTTTGGCCTCATTTTTCATTTATGAGCCATTTAAGGCCCAATCCCATTTGCTGTTAATGCATTCAGTACATGCTGAATATTTCAGCTGAATAATTCTGAGACTGTGGCTTGTTTGTGAAGTTTTCACAAATTGTTCACTTCAAACAGCTGCTGTGGTGTATGATCATATTATATTGTTTCTAGTCTCTGATTGGATGATAAGCTCTTTAAGATGAGACGACTGGGTGACAGAAACAAAATATAAATAGGACAATAGGTTGAATTCATTAAACTGAGTTTTCTTTTGAACTCATTCCCCCACTAATCAGAAATTAATTAACTATGGCCAGCCTTCACAAAACTGGACTCTAATTTGAAGTCTCCAAGTTTCTGGGTGCCCAATTTTCATGACTGCTGAGCAATCAAAACCCTCGTTGAACTCAGTGGAAGCACCAACTACTTAGCAGTTATGAAAAATGAGGCCCTAAAGGTCTTTGGTTGGGCCCCCAAAATTTGAAGAATCCCAAATCAATCACCACTCATGGAATTTGGGCCTTAACTAATGAATTAAAGAAACAAATAATTTCATTGTTGTTTCTTTCCAATATGTCCTTTGGACCCTATGACTAATGGAAATATGTACTGATCCTACAGGGAAATTACTGACACAAGTTAATAATTCATCCCTCAGACTGGATAATTTTTCTAATTTCATGAGAAAAGAGAATAGGTTTTTTAAACTACCTTTTCATGCTAAAATTATCTGTAACCATTAAACTATTGGTCAGTATTTTAGAGTTCATAAACTTCTTGGAAAGCAAGAGTGCCGAAAACAAAAACACATGAAAAATTCTCACCAGCGGCTATACGATTTCCATTAATGCAGCTTCCTGGAAAAAGGAAATGGCTTTCCAGTCTCAGTTCAAAAAAAGGGCATCGTCTGCCAGGAGGAAAAATTACCACATTCATGCCTCAAAAATTCGCCAGTTTGCCCAGATCTACAAGAGCAATCACAAAGAAAAACAACTATCATTCACTGCAGTGAAAGCTGTCAGATCACTAATGGCCCTGAAGATTCCTAAGCATTTGCTCAGCAGAACAGCCCTCCTCAGGATGGAGGAGAAATGTGGCCTCTCTTTCAGTCCTGCAGCAGAAACAAGATATTTTAAATATTAAAGCAGGCAGATGCTATCCAAAGGCTCTCTGCATCACGGAGGCTCATTATCCACTCAGACGCTAGCACCTGAATCTCTGACATGAACCAGTGCTGCAACATGCAGAACAGTAACACAAAACCATTATAATATGAAGGGGTTTGAACTAGAACTCATTTCATTATTCACTGGGCGTTGCCTGCACCAGCAGTTTTGTTAGCAAGATCTCTGTTAGTCAGAGGTGTGCAAAAATCACAGCCCTGATCAACATAAGTTTCATTGACAAACGTGCTGGTGTGGACAGCTCTATGTCGGCAGGAAACGCTCTCCCATTGACAGCTACTGGTTTAATTATGCAGATGGGAAAGCTCTCGCCAGACAGCATAGAGTGACTACACAGGAGCCCTTATAACAGTGCAGTTACAGTGGTACAGCCTGTGAAGCCCGTAGTGTAGAGCGGTGAGTCACAGACCTTCAGGTTACTGGCTCACACCATCCACTGCTGCTGCCATCAAAAGAGTGGAATGCATCGCTAAAACATGTCATTCTGGGGTCTTGGGCATAAATGATTTTTTTGAACTGGGTCCTGAAGAGAAAAATTTGAAAACCACTGGTGTAGAAACATAGCGTAATAGTCGCAGTGAATTCGGCCTTCATTGCCACAATTACCCAGTGCTTGGTTGCAAGTTCCAGAGGGGAAGCCGTGTTAGTCTAGTTCAGCAAAACAAACAAGTCCTGTGGCACCTTTAAAGACTAAGAAATTTATTTATTGCATGAGCTTTTGTGGGAGAAAATCCCACTTCATCAGATGCATGAAATGGAAACTGTGATATGTTAGATGTATAGATACATGCAGAGAAGGTGTTTCACAAGGTAGTCTGTTAATCTAATTCAGCAAACCAAACAAGTTGTTTTGATTTAAACAGTGTGGATGTGACCTTTAAAGAAGAATAGATGAGAAGGTGTGAATGTTAAAAGAGGGCAAATTACCTGCTGTCATGAGTTAGCCCTTCTAAGTCTCTATTCAGACCCAAGGTGATCATGTCAAGTTTGCATATGAATTCCAGCTCTGCAGTTTCATATTGAAGTCTGGTGTTAACAGTTGTTTTTGCTGACGACTTTCATATCTGTTACAGAACATCCAGGAAGATTGAAATGTTCCCCCTACAGGTTTTTGCATCTTATCATTCTTGGTGTCTGATTTGTGTCCATTTATTCTTTTGTGCAGAGACAGTCCAGTTTAGCAAATGTATAAGGTATTGTTGGCACATGGTGATATACATCACACTGGGAGGTGTGAAGGTGGATGAGCCCTTGATAGGGTGGCTGATTTGGTTAGATCCTATGATCATGTCACTTGAATAGATATGTGGGCAGAGTTGGCAACAGGGTTTGTTGCAGGGGTAGGTACCTGGCTTAGTGTTTCTGTTGTATGGTGTGTAGTTGCTGGCAAGTATTTGCTTAAGTATTTGCAGTAAGCAAGGGCTGGTCTACTCCGATGGCTTGAGAAAGTGGGGGATCGTCTATGATTAAACCCCAGTTGAAAGGTGGACTGAGGCTGACCTTCAGACACAAGCAAAACACAACAAAAGGAGAAATAAAGCCCTGTCTCTTAAAGCCACCACACTTTCTGATGAGGAACTGTTCTGCCCTAGCCAGTTCCAGAGTCAAGCCCAGAGCTTTCCTCAGCTTGATCCAAATGGGAGACTCTTGTCAATGCCAGGCAGGCTTGCTAGTGAGAAGTACTATCCTCTGATGTGATTAAAGCAGGGTCTTCAGGCTTCTAGACTGGGGCTTGGTCTGGGAGTCTCTGGGCTCCATTCTCTTCCACAGGAGTGAGAGAACATTTCCTCCTTCCCTCTCAGAGCCCCAAGCTGCTTTGCCTTCCCATTTATAACCTGCCTCAGGGCTAGATTGTACGTGCAACCTGTACAGCCAGGTAGTGCAAAGGAACTGGGGCACAAGGTGCAAGCGACCCTAAACCTGACTCAGGCTACATAGGGACAGCACAAACTCTGTCTGATAATGATGCTGGGAGCAGGGAAAGGGATAAATAGAACCATGACTCTACACTTCCCCGCCCCCCACCCACACACACACACCAGGCAACAAAGCTGGATGGATGGGATGAGGCCAAGGTGTAATACATGTGATTATAGAAAATTAGGATCAGGAGGGACCACAGGAGGTCATTTAGGCCAACCCCCTACTCAAAGCAGGACCAACCCCAACTAAATCAAACTTGCCACCACCTTGTCCTTGACTGAACCAAAGGCCTCCACACGTAGAACCATAAGTCTCCACAGCATGAGCTAGAGAGCCAGCTGCCACCGAGAACAGAAAGAGGCCCACAACCTCTTTAGATTGGATGCAGAGGGGGCCCCATAATACACCCAAAGTGGTGAGCCCATTTTTGACATGCCTTAAGGGTAAGTAGCTGGGGGAGAGAGAATTGCCATGTCATCAACCTCCACGAACCCCTGCTCAGCTGGGGCTGCCTCCTACCTGCATCGTGTGGCCAGGCAAACTCCATGTCAGGATGCAGCTCCCAGCCCTGGCTCCACAGGCTGGTCCCCTTCTGGGCAGAGGGAGCCCAGCTGGTGAGGGGGAGGATGTAGGGGAAGAGGATCATGCTACAGGAAGGGGGCGGGGAGAAAAGAATGAGCAGGGATGGGAGCTCAGGGAGAACTGAAGCAGGGGTGGGGAGAGGTTCCGGCACCCCTGCTATAGTGTCTCGTTTCAAGAAATTGGAACGTTGGACCCCTCAGGATTTAAAGAATCGAGAAAGGGGTTCCTCTGCTTCCAACAGCCAGGCAGAGTAGCATCTCTAGAGCAGAGGAGGTCCACCACATGGTTCACTTGCCAGGCATGGCTATGTTCACACATCACACATAAGAGCAACCTGAGTGTGCTGCTATTATTCATTACAATTGCTGTGAAAAAATTTTTTTTAAAACATTCAACCAGCTCCAGCTTTAAGAAAGGGGCTGAGACTGTAAGGCCATCACAAGAAGACAAAAATGGTCAAAAACTAAAAATCTGAATTTGTTACTTCCTTCTTCTGTTGAAGCTGGTCCCCATAAAGGACACCAATCATTCACTAACAAGATGATGAGGGTTTGTTATCTTCTGTCCACATATGTTCAAGGCTGCAATGATTTGTTCAAACCCATTGAAGACAAGATTATGTGTGGGTGTTTAAATGAAGCAAAAAAGTCTATAGATGATATTTTTGTGCCTGGAAGGAAGCAATGGAGCCTGCAGAATGAATGGCCACTTACGTCTGTGTGTGGGCATACAGGAAAGCAGTATAGCCTACAATGTGAATTACTTTTGAGATACTTTTTGAGAAACCTTAAGATTCGTGTGGTCCTTTTTTCACACGATGGTGAATGTTCCATCATGTTCTGGCATACAAGAGTTCCCAGGTGGCCTTTTCATTTCATATGAGAATTACTGATGCTATGAAAGCAGATAGCCTGACATCTCAACTTCCTTATTCTGTCACCTTAAAGAAACAACAGAGATGCAAAATAAAGCTGTTAGAGGTAAAAAGACCAGCATTCTCCCTTCAAAGATATTTTTGGGTTTCTGTGCCACCTGCTTATGTCCTTTAGTAAATATGAGAACAGACAGTCATATGGATACTGGGCTTTTCTTCTTGCAGCAGGCAGCATCTTCCTAGCACTAGGCAGGTTACCTGCGAGAGAAATGCATTGTCCAGAACACATTAGGATTATAAATTATGATGGAACTCAGATATTTTCATTCTGATGCTACAAGATAAACGTGGTCACGCACAGCTTCCTTTGGAGACCATTTGCTGACTTGATTAACAGCACAAAGATCAGATGCCTGTTCTTCTTATTACAAACAAAACAAAGAGAGGGTCTCTGCCTTCCAGAGTTTACAGTCTAAGGAAGCAACAACAGATGGACACAGATAGATGGAGAAAGTACAAGGAAATGAGACAACATTGGGCAGCTCTATTGGCTGTGGCCTTTGCACAATAGCTCTGAGTGGCTGCGTCTACACTGGCAAATTAAGTCGACTTAATGAAAATTAAGTCGACTTTATTAAACCTGCTTTTTACTCGACCTAAGGCTTAATTCGACTTTCTAAAGTCGAATTAAGCCAGCGTAGACATGGGGTAGCCCTAAGTCGACTTAGGGCTACCCCAGGACTACAGCACTGCTCTCCCTGCTGGGGGGGGACGACACTGGGGGAGCCTGGCAGGCCCCCCAAAGGGCAGGGCAGAGCCCTGTGTGTGATGCTGTCTGGATTTAGGGAAGCATTTATGATATTATTTTCACTGGATATCTCATAAATGCTCTATAATCCATAGGAACTATGTCATGTTTGGTATCAATAGAAAGGTAGTAATTTGCTGGGAATGATTATATAGTTGATGTCTAGGAATTCTATTTGGATTAGAAGTTAGGAATTGGGTATTCTATCTGTACTTTAACTTATGTTATTTTATTGAAATACCTGAGAGAGCTGGTGGGTGTGTCAAACCATTGTGTCCTTAATATTTAGGAATGTACCAGGGACTAAACTGATGAGCCATTAAGGACATAAGGAATACACCCATTGTGTCCTTAATGGCTCATCAGTTTAGTCCCTGGGACCATTATCCCTGGTACAGTCCTAAAATGATAGATGAAAGAGGACTAAATTAGCACACAAGGCTGAGAGCTAGCCCCTGAGCCCTCTTTTCTGCTCTGCAGCTAGCTCACTGGTTGGCCTTGGGCAAATCATTTAACTTCTCTGTCCCTCAATTCACCATCTGTAAAATGAGAATAATACTTCTCTGTTTCAAAGAAGAGATAAGAGGCTTATTAAATGTTTTAGTGTTATTTATTAATCAAAAGTCCTACTATATACCTGTCTAGAAAAACAAATGTTAAAAATCCTTCTTTTGTTCTTCTTCATTGCTACAGATATAAAGGGTTTAAAGGCAACTGTGCCATTTCCTTCATTGATCAGTTTAAAGCCCTCCACCAGTGCAACAAATACTGTGAGATGCTGGGGTTGAAATCCCTCCCAGGCAGTCGTCAAAGGCAGAAGAAGCCAACAGCCCTGAAAAGCAAAGTCCAGCCAAACTCACCTAATGTACAAAAGAGTCACCAGCACACAGGCAATCAAGAGAAAATAGACTTCCTGTCTTCAAAACATCCAGTAATCTAGTACCACTTCCCACAAACTCCTCTTGAGCAATGCAAGGTATTGAATGACTTAACTGTGGAGTTAGTTCCAGCCTTCTGCATAATGGTACATTTTTAAACTATTCTTTGGCAACAGCAACAAAGAAATCAGCTGCATCTGTGGCCCAGCAGGCTACAAGTCAAAAGCAATGGAAAGTTTTCAAAGTCAAGCAAAGTTGTCTGCCTCGCTTAACTTCCAAGTATTTTTACTTATGTCACATCTGTGTATATTTGTGCATTTGTACACTCTGTGTCTTGATCTTTGTTCAGGAGATGGGTCACTGGAGCATTTCTGTCCTCCATCTGCAACCCCTAGATCTCTTCACCAATGAGACTGTGACATTCAGTAGCTATGTAGAAATAAAACTATTTAAGCCATGACTCAGTTGAGGTTTTAGACTAAAGCTCAATATTGGCATTGGTGTCAAGGATATGATAGAATAAGTGCTTTATTTCCTAACTCTTTGCACAGTTATAATCTTGCTATACTCATTTTTCTTGTATTTTTTTTCCAATTAAATTCCTTTTAAAATAAGAGCGAGCACCTGGTCATTTGGATCATCATAGACACCTGTTCTCCGAACAAGCTCAAGGATTTAGCTGCTACTTAAGCAACTTTCCTTGTAAAATTTGGTCGCCCCGTTTGAAAAATCCTAAACTTGGGCAATAGCTGGAACTCTCTTGACCACTGAATTTGGTTTGTGGTCATGGTCCTGCAATTGAACCCCTCTTGTGCTCACCTAGATCCTGTCGCAGGTTTGGGGCCAGAAAGCTGAAAAACTGCAACTCATACTGAAGTCATTAGGAACTGAGGATATTCAGCACCTTGCAGGACAGAGACCTAATGGACAAAGTGTGATGGGTCCCCACCTGTCACAAAACCTGGCAAGGGTGAAGTGGTTAAGCAGGCCTATTAAATGCCCATGCTGCACCTGAAGAAGGAGCCAAACACTAAGTGTAAATGGGCTCAGCTAGGCAGGAGCAGGAAGATTGGATAAAGCTGAGTAGCTGTGAGCAGCAAGAAGCTGTAAGGAAGTAGTTAAAGTCACTCTCTGGGAAGAGAGGAGCTTGGACTGGCAAACTCAGAAAGGGATAGGCAGCCAGATAGGTAGGAAAAAGCCCAGGGAAACAGCAGCAAAGAGTGGGGCAATTCAGACCTTGGCTGCTTGTTAGAGGATCCCTGGGCTGGAACTCAATGTATAGGATGGGTCCAGATTCCCCTACCAGTCAGTAGGAAGTGGCACAGGGCATTGGAGATGCCAGCTGGACAGCTGCTCTGGAAGGACTTTGAATTCCCTGGTAGGGGGGGCCTCAGTGACCTGGCTGGAGGGCCAAGCCATGAACAGGATGCTGCAGCTCTAGAAGTGAAAGAGACTGCAAGGTGAAAGAGATGACAGATAGAGATGCTGTCAAAGGACGGCAGTGCCTGGAAAGAGTTAATCCCCTGAGCCTCCAGGAGGCAGTGAGATACTTAAAACCAGAAACAATTGTGGTGGCCATTCTCCACTCTATGCTGCACTGCTCAGACATGGTGGAGAACTGAGGTCACCACACGAACCCAGGTGTGGTTCCCTATAGCTCAACTCTCCAGGGGGCCTGCTTAGCTTCTGCCATTGATGTAAGGGTCGTATCTTTTATCAATGGAGGATTGGGCATAGCGGAGCTATTGTTCACCACAAAGCCTATCCCCAGACTGCCCCGGCCATGCCCCCTCCTCACCTTTTGTGTGGAAAGGAGGAGCTAGACCTGACAGAGCTGTTTCTGCCCACCTTCCACCAGAAGAGAATGTCCCTACCAAGGGGAACTCTTCACCAGCTATTTCCAGTGCTTTTTTTCTGCCGGAACGCACCGGAACGGCGTTCCGGCACCTTTTTTTCCCCGCCGGTGCTCCCTCCCAGCTGTGCAGGCTGGGCCGGGCTGGGGAGATTTAAATCTCCTGCCCTGAGCATGCGCAGTTACAGCGTGCTCAGGGCAGGAGCGGACTGGCCGGCAAGCAGCTCTGCCGGCTGTCTCTGTGGTTCCCAGCCTCCGGCCAGGTAAGGGGGCTGGAGGGAGGCCTGGAGAGGGGTGGGGGTGGGGACAAGGAG
>ML685863.1:701885-741239 GCA_007922175.1 Pelusios castaneus | reverse complement strand
TAGAGGGGTGGGGGTGGGGACAAGGAGACGGGCCGGGTTAGAGGGGTGGGGGTGGGGACAAGGAGACGGGCCGGGTTAGAGGGGTCGGGGTGGGGACAAGGAGGGACCCCCGCGCAGGCCGGCAGCCCCCACCGCCCCCTCCAGACCCCCGGGGCTGCTTCCTTTCTCTTCTTTCTCTTCCTCTTCCTTTCCTTCCTTTCCTTTTTTTCCCCTCTTCCGCCCTGCCTTCCTTTCTCTTCCTCTTCCTTTCCTTCCTTTCTCTTCTTTCTTCCTTTCCTTTTTTTCTTTTTCTCTTCTTTGTCTTCCTCTTCCCTGCCTTCCTTTCTCTTCTTTCTTCCTTTCCTTTTTTTCTTTCTCTTCTTTGTCTTCCTTCCTTCCTGCTCTTTCTGTCTTTGCTTCCTTCCTTTCTTTCTTTTTTTCTTTGTCTCCTCCTTCCTTCTCTTTTTTCTTTCTCTCCCTTCTTTTTTAAAACTTTTTAAAAATTAATTTTAAATAAAAACCTTTCTTAAAATTAGATTTCAATTCCAAATTCATTCCAATTAAATTAATTAAACACAATTAATTAATTAATTCTATTTACAGTCACTTTATCTTCAATTAATGCCTATAATTTCTGTCTTGTGAGTTTTCCCCAAAAATTTATTCTGAAAAAGTTTTTCACACGGCTTGAAAATTTTGCACACAAGCCACCAAACCTAGAGGGAACATTGGCTACTAGTTGCATACACAACAGCAGGCCAGCAGGCTAACATCGGTCAGTCCCACACTCTGGGCCTGGCCGGAGCCCACAGCACCAACAAAAAGTGTGTGGATGCATTACTGCCTGCCACCCAGTACCCAGAAACACAGGCCAGCAGCAGACGTGATAGCTACGCATTCACGTTTTTTTCTAATTATAATACGGCCCCCCAACAGTCTGAGGGACCGTGAACTGGCCCCCTATTTAAAAAGTGTGAGGACCCCTGCTGTAAGACCTCACAGGTTGTCTTTCAGTATATTAGCGGCCTGCATAGTTAATAAAACTTAACAGTTTTTACCTTGTATTTTTATTTCTTTGATATATTCAAAATTTTACTGTTTACTGCACTATTTTCAGTGTTATTTCTTTATGACACGACGGACATCAATAGGAGTTCCGGTACCTTTTTTTTTAGAAAAAAAGCACTGGCTATTTCCGCTTGTTTTAAGACTTCTTATGTGCTGCAAAGTGGTCTCAACAGGCTGGGGAATCTGGCTCTGCATATTGAATACCACTTTCTCAGGGCTAAGGTACCACCCTGCTTGGGGCAAGGTGAATAAAATAGAAGAGGAAGATTACAAGCCAGATTTCTGTCTTGTACATTTAAAAAGGTCACAAAAGAGTTTGAAAAGTAAGGGCTGGGGGAAAGCTGACAGGTGCGGAGGGCCACACGGTTTGGACAAAGGCAGCCCTTAGGAGAGGATTTATCAATGGGGATTCTCTATATCCTGGTAAAGAGGAGAGGATATAAACTGATAAAGTACAAGTAGGGAATGAAAAGAAACAGTCAAACAAAAAAAAACTCCCACTCCGTTATATCACATGAAGATGGATAACTAAATACTGACAGATTTAAAAAGTACTTGTGTACAAATGCTAGAAATCGAAATGCAAAATGGGTGGACTTGAATGCCTGGTATTAAATGAGGATACTGATATAATGGGCATCACAGACACTTGATGGAATGATGATAAACAATGGGACATGTTAATACCAGGGTACAAAATATGTGGGAATGGCAGAGTAGATTATGGTATGGGGAACAGGAAGAGTAGCACTATATGTGAAAGCACAGAGGCAAATATAGTAAAAATCTTAAAGGACTCAAACTGTACTATTGAATCTCCATGGATAGAAACTCCATGCTTCAATGGTAAGAGTACAGCAGCAGGACTCGATTACCGACCTTCTGATTTGGGTGGTGATGGTGATTGTGAAATGTTCAGGAAGACTAGAGAGGCTACAAAAACAGGAAGTGCAATAATAATGAGGGATTTTAACTAACCCCATATTGACTGGGAATAGTTAGGATCCCCCATTCTAGCATGTGTATAAAGCACTTTTCCCCCAGGGTAGGGCAAAGTGTGCTGCCTAGAGCCTCACCCTGAGTACACCCCAGCCTCTCCTAAAGGTCCTCGTCTAAGCTAAGCATCCAGTATTTGGCTCTAGGATCGGTGAACCTAGGTGCACACATTCCATCAGCAGCAGGACAATCAGCGCTTAAGTGGGTGGAAGAATCCTAACATGGATCAACAGACATCAAGCCTCAGGTATGTGGCTGAGGACCCTCCTTGGACAGCAGCAGGAGCCCTATAGCGCATCCTTCATCTGTTGAGTGTTGGCTCTCCATTGGCTAAAGGTTGTTTTGGGTTTTTTTCCAAAGAATGCATCATTCTATTAAATGCTCCAGGTTACATGCAGGGCCAGATCAACATAGGGGCTTTAGAGGCTGCAGCCCCAGGCTGCAGTGTAGGCCCGAAGAATCCTGCATTGATCCGGCCCCCTGCTGCCCTGCTCAGGCTGGCATGGTGCGGGCAGAACCGGGGAGGGAGGGGGGAAAGGAAGGGGCACGGGGTACTGGGAGCAGTCCTGGGGCCAGAGTCTGTGGGCCATAGCGCTCCTGCCCCATCCCTGGGCCAGCTATTCTGCCCTCGGAGGTGGGGCAGGTCAGCACATGTCCGCTGCACTCTGGGGGTGAGGCCAAGGTGTGGCCTCTGGCTAGGCCCTCCAGGGTCCGGAGCACTGTCAGGTCATCACGCCAGCCAGGGGGCAGGGTCGGAGCATCACAGACTGCAGCCTCTGGCCCCAGGCCCCAGCCGCTGCAGCATGATGGTGGGGGTCCAAGACTCCAGGTGGGGGATTTGGGGGGGGGCGGGGGCCCCAGGCCAGGGGGAGCCATGAAAGTGAGCAGCCTGGAGCTCTAGTGCTTCTTAATCCAGCCCTGGTTGCATGTCAAACTATTTTGTGTGGACAAACTACTGATACCAACCCCACCCAATATCTCACTATCATCAAAATCACTGGATATATGTCACCTCAGGATGGGATGCAGAGATAAAATTACTAGACACACTGAATGACTGCTTCTTGGAGCAGCTATTCCTGGAGCCCACAAGGGAAAAGCAATTCTTGATTTAGTCCTGATGCAGAACAGAATCTGGTCCAAGAGGTAAATACAGCTGAAATGCTCAGTAATAGCAGTCATGATTAGAGCCCTGCAAATCCACAGATATCCGCATTACATCCGTGGATTTCCGCATCCGCAGATACAATGCGGATATCCACAGACCATTTCTTGCAGATGCAGATCGGATACGGATCCACATGTTTGTATCCGCGCAGGACTCTAGTCATGATATAATTAAACTCAACATCCTTCTAGAGGGGAAAACCCACTACAGCAGCATTTAACTTGAACAAGGGGAACTACCCAAAACAAAGGAAGCAAATTAGAACTTAAAAAGAACAGTCACATGAATTAAATGCCTGAAGGTTGCATGGAAACTATTTTAAAGCACCATAATAAAGGGTCAAACTACATGTATACCCAAAATAAAAAAAACAGTAAGGAGGCCAAAAGAATGCTTCAATGGCTAAACAGCAGAAGAAAAGAGGAGGTAAAAGGCAAAAAGACATCCTTTAAAAATTGGAAGTTAAATCCTAGTGAAGATAATAGAAAGGAGCATGAATACTGGCAAGTCAAGTGTACAGTGTAATTCAACAAGACAAAAAAGAATTTGATGAGCAATTAGCTAAAGATACTAAAAACGAAGAGCGAAAAAAATTAAGTAGATCAGAAGCATGAAGACAGACAGACAATCAGTGGGGCCACTGGACATCTGAGGTGCTAAATGAGAACACCAGGAAGACAAGGCCAAAGGCCACGCTGAGAAGCCAAAGGAATTCTTCACATCTGTCTTCTCAACAGAGGATGTTAGGAAGAGTCCCACATAAGAGCCATTTCTTAAGTGAAAGATCTGAGTCAGGGTTGTTTGTAGCCACAGGTGGGCTGGGGCCCACCCACTTGGCCCTGTGGCCCACCCTCCTTAGCCCCCAACAGCAGCACAAACTTCCCTGCCATGGCTGCAGGGTTGCCCCGTGGCTGCAAGTGGGGTAGAGGCACCGATGCCAAGGCCTCTGTTACGTTCGTGGCTGCAGGACCTGGGGGCTGCAGCCACGAGCAGAACAGAGACTCTGATGCCTCTGCTCTGCTTGCAGCTGGCAGGCACGTCTGCAAACAGAGCAGAGGCACCAGAGCGCCAGTGAAGTTCACGCTGCTGCTGACCCAGGCACTGTGGCTCCCCCTCGGGATGGGGAGGAGCTTCCAGTCACATGACCAGAAGCTGCCCTGGCTGGGCCCACCCTGCACTTGCAGGGGCCCCACCAGAAATCAAGGGCTGGCTATGCCCCATATCTGAGTAACTATCACAGATTGAGATATTAATAAAGGAGGTTTTGGAACAAATTGACAAATTAAACAGCACTAAGTCACCAGGACAAGATGGTATTCACCAAAGAGTTTTGAAGGAATTCAAATACAGAATCGTAGAATTGCCAACTGTGATATGTAAACTATCACTTAAAATCAGCCTCTAGACCGGATGAGGAGCAGGCAGCTCATGTAATCCTGACATTTAAAAAAGGTTCCAGAGGCATTCCTGGCAATTACAGAGCAATAAACCTAATGTCAATACCAGGCAAATTGTTAGAAATTATAGTAACGAACAGAACTATCAGATACATAGATGGACATGATATGTTAGGGAAGGGTACAATTTTTGTAAAGGGAAATTATGCCTTACCAATCTATTAGAATTCTTGGAGGGTGTCGGTAAGCATGTGGACAAGGTTGATCCAGTGGATATAGTGAACTTAGTCTTTCTGAAAGCCTTTGACAAGAGCCCTCACCAAAGGCTCTTAAACAAAGTAAGCAATCATGGGGTAAGAGAGAAGATCCTCTCATAGATCAGTAACTGGTTAAAAGATAGAAAACAAGGCTAGAAATAAATAGAAGGAGGTAAATAGCAGGGTTCTCTGAGGCTCTGTATTGGTTTTGTGATGTTCAATGTACTCATAATGGATCTGGAAAAGGGGACAAATGGTGCTGTGGCTAAAGTTGCAGAATATATAAAATTACTTAAGATAGTTAAATTCAAACTGCCTGTGAAGAGTTACAAAGAGAAATCACAAAACTGGGTGCAATTAAATGTTTATAAATGCAAATTAATGCATATTGGAAAAAAAATCCCAACTATACATATGAAATTATAGGGGTCTACATTAGCTGTTACCACATAAGAAAGATCTTGGCGTCATTGAGACTAATTCTCTGAAAATAGCCACTTAATGTGAAGCAGCAATCATAAAAGCTAACCCAAGGTTAGGAACTATTAGAAAAGGGATAGATAAGACAGAAAATATCATAATGCCTCTATATAACTTTATAGTACACCCTGCACACCTTTATAGTATTCTGCATCCTGCTCCTGTTGGTTCTTTTGAAAAAAGATATATTAGAATTGAAAAGGTACAGAGAAGGTCAACAAAAATGATTCAGGATATAGAACAACTTCCATTCAAAAAGAGATTAAAAATACTGGAACTGTTCTGGTTAGAAAAGAGATGACTAAGAGGGGGATATGAAAAAGATCGATAGTATTGTGAATGATGTGAAGAAAGGAAGCGCTCTTTTACTCTTTCAAGTAACAGGAACCAGGGGTAATCTCATTAAATTAATAGGCAGCAGGTTTTAAACCGGCCTAAGGAAATAATGCTTCACATAATGCATGTCAATGAATGGAACTCATTGCCAAAGGATGTTGTGTAAATAAGAGTTAGGTGGGTTCACAGATGATAAGTTCAGGAATGCAACCCCATGTTCTGGGTCTCTGTAAACTTCTGACTGCCAGAGGGTGGGACTGGATAGCAGGATGGATCACTCAAAAATTGCCTTATTCCATCTCTCTGAAACACCTGGCACCAGGCACTGTTGGAAGACAAGATACTTGACAAGGTTGACCGTTGATCTGACCTAGAATGGCCATTCTTATGTTCTTAAGAGTTGACTTTGTAAAGCTTGCTATGGTCACTGTGCCTCACTTCTGCCTCAGTCCTGCTAAACGTGAGGACTATTCAGGGAATATTGTTTGGTTCAGATGTTGAGTGTGTGTAGATGCATATACATGCAGGACACACTCAGTTCTGTGAAGCCCCTTTATGTAGGAGCTGCTGAGTGGTTTCTCTCTATCTTTTTGGAGCAGGAAGATTCTGGGCAGCCAATATCTGCCAGGTATTTCTTTTGGTGACTAGAATTTGTCCCCTTATGTTTTAGCAGAATATTTGCATCTCTCTCCTTTTTCCCCTTTTGTGAAAAGGCGCATGCTTCTATTACCTCACATATCCAGGAGGAATAAAATTGGCAAGAAAAAAGATCAGGTTAGCCTTATTGACATTTGATGCCCTCCTAAAGACTAGCACTTACTTGATGTGCTCATTACTGATGAGAGGACATAGAGGGAAAGGATCCTGCAAATGACACATGGATTGGCTCCCGCACCCTGTGGAGTTGACTGCGGGATTTGGCCCAAAGCTATTTGGGGCAAGGACTGTCTCTGTCTTCTGTGTTTGTTCATCTAGTGCTGTGAGGTCTTGGCCCTTGACAGGGGCTCCTAGGTGTTACAATAATTCAAATCAATAAGAATGATTTTCCTTATTCATTGAATGCTTAGAAAATGATATTATCCGAACCTGTTACTCAATAAATGGAACAGGGCTGGAATCACAAATCCAGATGCTGACTTTGAAAGCTCTGTGTGAAAGATGATTTTTGCCAAAGAAGAAAGATGTGTATTCTCATCATCAGAAACCACCATAAAGCAGTCTTATAAAATATTCTGTCCTGTGGGGAATTGCCATTGTCAAAGTCCAATGATCAGTCATTCTAGACCAAGAGTCATGGAATATTCTGGTTAAGTATTGGTAATAATCTTTGATATCTTTCAGTTGCCTGTTCAGCCAATTACTGACATCACTACCAGTCGCTGTGTGATTTTTCTTGTTATTGATCTTGCAGAACAAAAGTGGATGTGAAGCACTGTGTAATGACAGTGATCAACATTAAGGTTACATCCTTCAGAGCTATTAAAACATTTTGCTTTTCCACTGCCCAATACTTTATTGATTTTATGATTCTTCCCAATTAATAAGCATATTAAAGATACAATATATTGGTAATGCATTCACAATGTAATGCAAGTAGCAAATGTTAAACATATTTGTAATGTGTCCATTTGTTTGAGGGAGGCGGGTTCCTCTCCTGATTAGGATAGGAAAACTCAATAGTGCACTAGCTTTATGATCTGCCTTCAAAAGAACTGAAAACTAGTTAAAAATCGATGAATATTTCCTAAAAGATTTTTTTTTCATGTGGCAATTGGATTCAAGTTAAAGCACCACTACATTGAAATAACTACACATTGACAGTGTGCCACAGAAAAAAAGAAAATCAGTTTTCTCAACTTTCTCTTAGCTGAAAATCATTCTCATTAGCTTTTAAAAAGTACCTCTGCCATGATACCTATAAATCCTTACCATCTGGAATTCACTAGACAACCGGTGAGTCTAGGCTGCTTCTTTTTTACTAAACTCAGCTGTTTTATTATCTTTGCACCACTCCCCCAGCTTTACTTGTCTGTTTCATCCAACTGTTTACTGCTCTGCAGATGATGAGCTCTCTGTGGCACAAACTGTCTTTTCTGTTACTACTCTGTACAAGGCCGAACAAATGTGACCCTGTTCCTTGTCTGGGGTTCCTAAGCATTAGCATAATATAAATAACGTTAAAAATAGTGAATCTATGACCCACACCAACAAAGTGCCAAAGGCATTCAGTGTGAGTGAAAAACAAAGGGAGTACACATTAGTCTCTCTCTCTCTCTCTCACACACACACACACACACACACACACACACACACACACACACACGAGAAGCAAGGAGATTGTTCTGATTTTTTTTACAAAGTTCTCTCTTTCATGGGCAGACAAGTGTTTAATCTGCACAATATAAATCTGAACCAGTAAACATAACCCAGCATATGTGAAACGCTAAAGACAGAGTGCATTTCATTGCTGTTTAGTTCACTGGCTTGGTCACACTAGAAGGATCAGCTTGGTGTGCAGGGAAGGTACAGCTATGGGGTGAAATCTTGGCCCAATTGAAGTCAATGGTAGTTTAACTATTGACTCCATGGGGCCAGGATTGTACCTAATCTACCCATAGTCCCAGTGTATTGTAGCTAGAGGTTTCTACTAAAATGATGATCAGTGAAAGAAATTCTTTGACACCTGTGTTAATCATCATTATTGGGCTTCAAAATCAACACTTTATTGAGATGAATGGGAATAGTACATACCTTTCTGATAGCAATGGTTTTGGTCAGCGTCCAAATGCTCCAGACAACAGCTGTACATTGGGTCCCATTTACTTCATCACTATAAGAGTTAGTAATGTTTTCATTTAAATTAAAATTTGCATTCATTGAATACCAACTAAACACACACTGTTCATGAGCTAAGAGTTTTCACAACAGGGTCACAGTAGAAGAAAGAAGTGGTCACATTACTGAGTATCCCTATAATCCCGGGATAGTGGAAATGTTAAAATAATCAGCAGTAAACACATTAACAGTGCTACGACTATACGTATTATCATCATTAGGCTTCAAAGTGAACATTTTGCTCACATTGTCATTTTTAAATGACTTTATATTCTGCAGATACTGTCACCAGAAAAGTCCCAGAGTGAAACACGCCGATACGTACTGTCTGCTTGGGTTCACCTCCAACTTTCACATCATTGAAACAAAACACAAATCCCTATATGTACATCAACTACAGCTGCTTTCTAATCCCAGCAAATACCTCACATGTAAAGGAGTCCTCTTTCTAAATGGTGTTAGGGCCAGGTGTGCTCTCATCAGTGACCACTCCTAAGATTAACTCTTCAGGTCCATCAAGCAATCAAAAACACTTTGCGGGTGCCTGCTGTTAGCAGATACACTATTACTCTCAGCAATGCTCTTGGGCAGATGCACAATGAGCAAACTGCACCATCTCCTATTAAGTATCTTTTTTATTTTTCCATCTGCATAAATTCCAAGGCTGGACACAACCACTGTGATCATCTAGTTTGACAATACAGGCCACAGAATGTCCTCAAAATAATTGGTTCCAGAGGGGTAGCCGTGTTAGTCTATGTACAGCAAACACAACAAGAGTCCTGTGGCATTGTCGTGGGCTGCTCCATCCCGCCGGACAGCGGGTCTGTCGTATACAGAAATTGGGTAGTGGCCTGCGTGTCACTACTTTGTGAGCAAGTTCGAACAACTACCCCTTCTTCGGGAGGGGCATGGTCGATGCTGCGGAGCCCCTGGAACAGTTCTCTGGCATGGGGGCCAATGTCCAGAGTCTTTGTAAAGGCTCCCCTTCTTCAGGGTGGCGTGGCGGCTGTGGGCAGGTGGGTGTTTGCTTTGGGAAGCACTGGCAGTCTGCTTCCTCCCTGGTCAGCCGTCCGCTCTGACTGAGCTGGGTGGCTGGCTGTGATACCCTGAGCATGCCCAGCAAATGCAGGGGTGAGGACATCTTCAGCCTGTAAAGTTTCTTTGACCCCTGCTTTATGAGTGAGGGGCCAATATACTCCCTCACAGGCACCTTAAAGATTAACACATTTTTTCAGGCTAGCACTTGCCCTCCTTCATCCTGGCATATGTATATATACCTCTCAACTGTAGTTTCCACTTCAAGCATCTGATGAAGTAGGTTGGAGCCCACAAAAGCTTATGCCTGAAGAAATTTGTTGGTTTTTAAGGTCCCACAGGACTCTCATTGTTTTTAAAATAGTTTGTGGAGTCTAACTTTTTCCAAAAGTTTTCTTGATTGAAAAATAGTCAGTGATGGAGAATCTACCAGGGCCACCATGATCTTAGCTGTAATTTAGGTTAAGGTACTAGTGTTTCATGAGTTACATTCTTATGTACGATATTATGAATGATAAAACATTTAGGCATGGCTAATCAATAAGGCCTCTACTAGAAGTTTTCTTTTGTTATTCAACAAGGAATTAATCACCTAGCCAAGACACAGTATTGAATTTAGAGATGGATATGTATTTTCTAAGCAGATCCATAACCTTAACCTCTGTTTTTTCCAGTCTAAATCCTACATAGTCTTTTAAGAACTAGAGAAACTCAAGTTGTCAAAGTTTAAGTTACTTTTCAAAAGCTGCCTAAAACAGAGACTTAGGCCCAGATCCTTGGAGACATCTGAATGTTTAACTAGCAAAGATGGCAGGCACCTAACTACCTCTGACAATTTTGACTGTAGGAGCAGAAATTACTTCAAAGCCAATGGGACTTAGGCTACTAAGTGGGTATTTGAAAAAAGGAGCTTAGGTAAAATTTTCAAAATCACCCAAGATTTCAGGAGTATTTACATTCAAAGAACCAGTTTTGCTCATTACAGGGATAGGACCTCACTGAAAAATGTAGATGCTACCCTTCAAGTTCAGATTTCAAGGAGAGGAAGTAGATGTTCAATGAGTTTCAGGCTTCCAGGGCCAACCTGATCTCCAGCAGTGACCTAGTATGCGTAGGGTGCCAGAAACCCATTTCCAACAATCCCACCTACCTGCTTTGCAAGTCACTCAATCGCTCTGTAGAAATATGGATGGAACTTTAGGATGGAGAAATGGTATCCCCAAAAACCCAGCTGCTGTGCTTGGAATGAGACTGCTCTGTTTCTATTCCATTCTTTAGGAGAGTAATGCCATTAGGAAACAGGCAGCCTATTTTCTAGGACATTGCTCATGGACCACTTAACCAGAGAGAAAATGCCCTTTTGATTAGGTTTTGCTTTTTGCATGCATTTGGTATGGGGGGACTTCTTAATAGAGCTCCCACTGCTCGGCGTCCCTGAACATAGGAGTAAGCTGCAAGGCTCCAGTTCTATTATTCCATCAGTCCTCCCCAGTTCATTTTTGCTCTTCAACAAACTTCAGCAAAATGTAACACTTGTGTGGGTGTTGCAAAGGTCACATAGCTTGACAATAAAAGCCTCAATAAATTACTTTTCATCTGGCATTTTCAGAGCACTACAGTAGCAAAGCTGCAAATTTAGTCTACACAGCTACTATTCCATCACCAAGCACCACAGGGCAGAGAGAGAGAGAGAGTGAGCGTGTGTGTGTGGCGCCAATACAGTCCTTGCACCCCAAATCCAAGGCACTGGTGCCTCTCCTATTTTGCATCCTGATACTGGAGTGAGCAAGGAAGTGTGACAATGTTGTGATTTTGAGGGCTATTTCAGTTTCCTGCTGGCACTGTTGTTATTGTGTGGCTACCGTGTTCTGGCAGACCTCACACTGGATTCTGGGAGCAAGAGGAATTAAAAATAGCATAAAATGTTCTTCACACAAGAATCATCATCATATCCATAATCAGACGAGGACAAGCAACATTGCCATTAACTCCCTAGAAGACAGCACTGTAGGAATAGGGTAAGGGGCACTCCTTTCCATTCTCCTTTCAAACAAAGCGGGGAGAAGACAAGCAGCTGTTACTGAAGGCATTACCCACGGGGCTTTGCAGAAGGAAAGGCACCGCTATGTTCACTCAAAGTAAGGGAAAGGAGCAGAGCTTAATTTGTGCCAGGGTTGAGCCCCCAACATCTCTAGGCTTGCCATGTCAGTAATGAAAGTAAAAAAAATAGCTTGAGCACCAGCCCTTGTTTCATTACAAATTAAGCACTGGAAAGGAGAGAACAAATTAAGCACTGGAAAGGAGAGAGAACAGAATTGTCCCTAGACTGGCTTTTAGAAACTTCCCCCCACCTCCCCCCCTGCAACAACCACCTCCAGTTTGCTCTCATAAAAGGCTTTTTGAAAAATAAACCATAATTATCAGCAGCTACTTTGATTCAGCATTAAGGTTTTGCTGTGTGACGCTGTGGGTGTGAAATTATTGTGATCGGTGCGTTTTAGGAGACAGGAGAATATTTGCTTTGGGAGCCTTTCTGCAGTCATTTCTTCTGTGTGCAAGCAATTTGCCTTGAAGTGAACTGAGGTTGCTGTTATGTAACAAAATCAGATTCCCTTGGGATTAGTGGTCTTGCTAACTGTTTCTCTAATAGATTTAGAAATAAAGGTTGCTGCTCTCAGGCACGTAGGAAATGCTCTCAAGAATACAGAAGTCACAGCAAAGGATCCATCCATCACTGTGGCATCCTGTGGTCCAGCACCAGAGACTTATTCCACAGTCCTTGCTCAGGCAAAATGCCCATTGATGTCAAGGCGTAAAGACTGCAACAAGAAGGAGGTGAAGATGATGTGTGCTGGATGCATAGCTCCTGAGGGGACATGGAAGGCAATGGATGAGCAACTTTGGAGAAGCAATGAGGGAGAGGACAGGTAGCAAAACTACTGCAGAATTAAAGTCTACGTCTACACTAGAAAAAGTTAGGTCGACTTTGTTAAGTCGACTTAATAAGGTCAACTTTAAGTTGACCTTATTAAGTCGACTTAACAAAGTGGTTTCCATGGACATGGACTTAGTCCACTTCATTAAGTCGACCTAACTGTCCTTAATAAAGTGGACTTAAGCGTCCACACTGTGCTTAGGTCGACCTAAAGGAGGGTTAGGTTGACCTACGGAGAGTTAGGTCTACCTAACCGGCAGGTCTTATTAAGTCAACCTAAGCTTTCATTAGGTCGACTTAAGGATTTTCTTAAGTCGACCTAATGAAAGCCTGGTGTGGACAGGGACTAAGTTAGGTCAACTTAAGCCTCCTTAAGTCGACCTAACTTGCAAATATAGACATAGCCAAAGATATTTATAGATTTCAAGGAGTGGATGCTACTGAGTGTGATTCAGAGAATGGAACTAAAAAAAAAACCCAGAGAAATGTGGGAGGAAGCTGTGCATGGAAAAAATCTTTGACGACTCTGAA
Source organism: Pelusios castaneus (assembly GCA_007922175.1). Taxonomy (NCBI): domain Eukaryota; kingdom Metazoa; phylum Chordata; order Testudines; family Pelomedusidae; genus Pelusios; species Pelusios castaneus. The sequence continues at coordinate 728,219 of ML685863.1, read as the reverse complement.
AGCAGAAGACTCGGTGAGGCCTTTGGTCCATGAACCAAAGGATAGATGTAATAGGATAGTTGGTTTCCAGGAGGAAAAAAAGAGAGACAATGCAGAGGGAATTTACCAATTAGTCAGAACATGTCAGGACTGACCCTATTGCTGTGCATACAGACCTAAAAGATAGTGACAAAACCCTGCCCCTGGCTATGTGTTTGAAGCCAGAGACACCTCCCTTTTCCACCCCACAGGAACAGCCAGGATTGCAACACAGTGCTCCAGAGTAGTAAACTGAGGACCCAGCTGCCACCTGCCCCCCTCCCCCCGCTTAGACATTCAGGGCATGTGTGTTCAATCAGGCAGTAGGGAACCATAAAAAACACCCCACCAGATATTTCCCAGCCATCCAGAGCTGTTCTGTCCTGTGTCCAGTGGCATCCACAGCCATACACCTTTTAAATAGTGCCTACCATTGACAGGCACAATGTCCTGAATATGGGAGGAGAAGGGCAATTTGACCGAGGCTCCCTATCCAAGAGCACCCTCAGACCTGACTGGCACTGCATTACCACATGCTGGATCACAGAGTTCTTCATGTCACAATTTACATCTAAGCTAGGCATTTATACTGCCTTGCACGTCCATAAACTGGGAGCCATCCTCAACTGCATGTCTAAGACACTGTAACTAATTTAAACTACAGAGAGAGTTTAAAATATGTGCTTGGATACCACTTTATTTTCAAAATACAAATCTCAATTAATTTTAAAGCCATTTTGAATGGCCTGGACAACGCACTAAAGAATGTATCTTAGGTTACAACTTTATAGGTCCTTTGCATTTGTAACTCCCACAATTCTGTGATACAAAACTCAAGAACATTTGCCTCTCTTAAAATCGCTCGCTTTACCACCTTTACTGACTGTATTTGTCCCATAGGTAGTTAGCGTTCTCCACATTTCCCTGCAAGAGCTGTTTCCATTGTTGATGGGAATCATCAGCCTCTAATACAGGCTGCATCAGGGTGGTTTAAAAGTTTCCAGTATGCAAGAGAAATCTATACAAGCAAAGGCTTTTGAACAGGCAGTCCTGATGAAGAAGAGCACAAAGCAATAGGTAGTAGTGATTTTAAAGGGTCTCTTGGGGAGCAACTTGTGGTGAAACTATTAACTGGGTTGAAGGATTATTCACTAATTTGATGCCTGCAGTATTCTTTTTACTGAGTGCCTAAACTTAAACTGAAGGTTAGTGTGAGGTTGTTGCGCTCTCTTCACATCACAATCCAACTTAGTCCATTGTCAGTAATAACTGTTTTAGGGGACTGTGTCGTGGAAGAGGACTGGAGTTAATCACTTTCAATGCAAAACTTCAGGAGCTGACAAAAAACACTGTTCAGAGAGGTTGGACAATAGTAATGGTTACAGAGGTAACTACAGTGTAATTTCTATACAATAAATCACAAATGTTGATCTATAATTTCTTCTAGTGATAATGCTACACTTCAGTGAAAGACAAGGGCATGAAGTACCCTTTTCCCCCAGTACAAGACATGTGATCACTTGACTTTAAAATCATTGTTGACTGGAATTTTTAAAACAGTGTCAGGGAAATTAGGTGCCCAAGTCTACTGCAAGCTGATGAGCAAAATTGTCAGAATTCCCTGTTAGTATGTCTAGACTGCACCTACATACTCACAGCTGACCCACATGGGCTGACTCAGGCTCACAGGGCTCAGACTGCAGGGCTGTAAAGTTGCTGTAGAGACAGCTTGGGCTGGGGCCCAGTTCCTAGGGTCCTTCCCTACATGGGGTCCCAGATCTGGGCTCCAACCTGAGCCCAAATATCTACACCACCATTTTGTAGCCTGCAACCGAAGCCCCACAAGCCTAAGTGAACAGACACAGGTCAGTGGTCGGTGTTTAATTACAGTGTAAACTCACCCTAAGTGATTTAGGAACCAAGTTCCAATGACTTTCCACTGGGACTTTGGCTCCTAAATCAGTTAGCAGTCTTTCAAATTTTGGCCCAATGAGATTTGGGTGCCTAACTCCCTTTGGTCCCTTTCAAAATCCCAACAATGCATAACCTAGCCCAGTAGTTCTCGACCGACAACATTATAGTTAGAGTAATGAAGAAGGTGAGAACTCACACATGGAAATTTTGGTCTCTCAAATGCTGTGGCTGCAGGGTCAAAATGCCTTAGCACTGACTTTTTTAAAGCCTTGTACATCTGTACAATGTTTTCTCTCACCAACACAAAGGAAAGAGGGGATTTGAACTTACACACTCCTGACCATCAGCCAATTGGACTGGAATAGGAACAGATAAAAGTGAAGGTAAAAGGGGCATACCAAGAGCAGAGGGGAGAATGAAACTTGAGGAAGTAAAAATATTTTTACCTCATATTTCGTTTTAATGCACTAAACACATTTATCTAACAATATTTGCATCATAGATTAGATGGATCATTTGTGGGTTTCTGTCATTTAACCTCATGGACAAACTTCTTTAGCACAACATGTTTAGAACTTTGAAGTTCTGTGAAATAAAGCACAGGCTTTGTTTATTTGCAAGCTTTTCTGGGTTCTTGTCACTTTCAATTAATCAACCAGGTTATATTTTCATGAATAATAAATATTTCCAGTCTAAACCCATTTCCAAGCATGCTCCTCCGAGCCATCAGAAGTCATTTAGCACTGGTGGTAAAGTGAATGAATACCTTTGCAAAAACAGCTAAACCCAATGGCTGACAAGTCTGCACACTGTCGCATGTAAAGTTTCCTTTCCTTTGTTTGTGGGACATCTGACGCTGCATTCACATTCACTCATTACCTTGCAAGATGCTTTTCCTGCAAGGATCTTTTCAGACCATACATCTCTGACATAACCTGTAAACACCAAAATGCAATCATATCTGGGGTGGAACACTCCTGGCATTCAGCAATTTTCTGATGAGTCCAACCTAACTTTTCTTGCTGGTGTTTTCTCTAAAAAGGGAGACACATTCATCAAGAGATAAACTAGCACCATATCAGTTTATTTTTCAGACTTGTCCAGCCCTAGAACAAAGCTAATTCTTGAGAGAGGCTATCTTTGTTGCTCAAGGATGTGTAGTGCAGCTGTAGCGACCGATTTATGCCATATTTAAATAAAGAAACGTCAAGTGTTAAATGCAAGCTTTCCATGCCCTAATAAGGAGTGCAGTACAGGCACCATGAATGAAAGGCAGCTGCTCTACTTAGGTCATCACTTATTAATCTAATATTACAATACAGAGCCAGTGATTATCAATATCTGCTCTTCCTAACATTCGTTTTACTTAGGGCCAAATATTCAAACCTGGGTGCATAAAGTGCTAAATTAGGCATCTAAACCAAATGTTTCAAACTCAGTTACTTACAAAGCGGCATCTAAATAAGGGCCAGATTTTGACACGGTTAGTCGTGTTAGGCAGCACAGTCTTCCCCAAATTAGTCCTGTTGAAGCTATGGAATAGGGACTATTTAGGATGAATAAGAGGTTCACAACATGCCCCTGAATTACTGAAGATATCAAGTCCACACAGCTTTCATTGACATCCAGAAGAGCCACATGCCCAAATACTATGTGCATAAGGGTTGTGGGATTGGTCCTGGGTTTCTTTTCTGATCATGTCCTGCCAGTTTGATGATTTTACAGCAGTATTCCTTATTCATTTTCTTTACTCATAAATCCAGTGTTGTATTTGTACAATGGACCTCCAAACAAATTTGTTTCAAGAATTCTTTTGAGTGAGTTTTGTCAAAATTCAGTGCCACAATGGAATGGATCTCATTGAAGAATATGTTTCAGACTAAAATATGTTAATTAAATGCATTAAATACTTACAACACTGCTTAAAAACAGTTTGCTATAACTTAACAGGAATCTAAATAAAGGAAGAATGCCCAGCCACTTGTGCTGGCGAATAAAAACATTACAATCCATGAACATAAGCATGACGCACATATCTCAGTAAGAGCAAAGGGATACCATCAAGCAAATTACAATGTGTACTTCAGCAAGGAATTTTACAACTGGAAGAACATACAGCAGAGTATTTGTTTATTGTGCATTATTTAAGCATACTTATAAAAGAGCTGAGTCATCATGACATGAGAACAAACCTGCCTTATTCCTCATCACAGCCGGAAAATTTATTGCTTGAAGCACTCTTCCGTCTCTCAGCTGATGGCTTATCTGGCAGTAGCTATTTAGTGTGATAATGGCGTTTGATAGATTGGATACAAACACCATTGTCACACTCCACAGCTCTGTCAGTAAATAGTCCACAGGAGCTGAAATACAGGCAAATCCCACACTTCAGCGCTGAGACTGTGGGGAGCTGCAATAAACAAAATAAAGAGCATAAGTGAAACATTAATTATGGAAACAAGTTGGAAAAGTCAGCGATGACAGTATCATTTTGTCTGGTCACCATACAATGTTGTTGTACACGATTAAAGTGAGCTGAGAATCTGGAAGGTACTTCAGGTGAAAATGGCACCTCCTTTCTCCACACATCTGCTCCCTGTGAGTATTTAGTGCCTGATTCAAAGCCCAATGGAGCCAGTCCATGACTTTGAATCAGGCCCTACAGGCTCAGGCCTAGACCACTGAAGCCAGTGGAAGTTTTGTTACTTCAGGGGGAGAAGGACTGAGCCGTTATGTAACTAAAATATGTTTCTTCTTTTTACTTCTGGGAACACCACAGATCCAACACAGCTAAGAGAGACTGAACTGTGTTCTTGTCCTCTGCCTACATCACCAGAGCACATCGCCCACTAGGTTGCTATTGGCTACAACTGCTCAAACCCCATTTCATTTTTATTATGAGTATTTCCTTGTATTACAGTAGCACCTAGAGTCCCCAACTCAGGGCCTGGTCCAACTGTACAAGCACATAGTAAAAGGCAGTTCATGCTTCAGAAAGTTTACAAACTCAATATACAACTTGGGCAAAGGGAGAGGAATGGGATGAAATAAGTGTCACTATCCCCCTTTTGCAGATGGAGGACTGATGCACAAAGATATTAAGCAATTTACTCAAAGTCTTACAGAAATCTGCAGGAAAACCTCTCCAGCCCAGCATGCTAACCACAAGACCATCTTTCCTCTCTAGCTAGGCTCTTGCACTACATGCATCACCATGGTAACCAACTACACACAGGCAATAGGGTTGCACAGTTTCAGCAAGCATGATTTGCTCTTCAGGATCTGGCTGGATGGTGATGATGCAGGAGAAGAAAAGACCTCAGCTATTCTGTTCTATGTCTTGTAAATTCTTACACCATATTCATCACTGTAGTGTATAAACTCCTTCCAGTAGTTCATTAAGCAACATGACTAACCTCTGCCACGTGTTTGTTCTGTCATCTGCAGAAGCATGAGCTCAGGGGAATATATTGTTTGGGTAGGTTCCAAAAGAATAACCGTGTTGGTCTAGTTCAGCAAAACAAACAAGGAGTCCTATGGCTCTTTTAAAGACTAACAAATTTATTCATCACATGCGCTTTCGTGGGAGAAAAATCGCACTTCATCAGACACTTCCCCATCTTCAAGCATCTGACGAAGTGGGATTTTCTCCCATGAAAGCTCATGCAATAAATAAATGTGTTAGTCTTTAAAAGTGCTACCAGACTCCTTGTTTGTTTTGTTTGGGTAGGGTGTTTTTTTAATACCCTTGTTGCTATTTATGTTAGGAAAGGCAAGGTCAAAGGAATTTATGTTGGGAAAGGCAAGGTCAAAGGAATTTATGTTGGAGCGCAACGTGGTGGGATTCGTTGCACACACTCAGACCTGGCCCCTAGAAAGCTCTTACTCCTGCACAGATGAGTTTCAGATCACAAACTGAATCTCCAGACCCAGCCCTTAGGAAAAACATATTTCTGCTTTTAACCTGGTCACTTCTGGTGTTGAGTTATGGAGAGAAAAACTTGGAGCTTCCCCATCATTCCCCCCCAAATGCTACTTCTAGAGACATTTTTCAGAGTGGAAGTGCACTTTCAATATTACTTCCAAATTCTGCAAAGTGCTGAGTGCCTGATCAGAGGTGATTTCAGTGAGGATTGAGGATACTCAACACCCTGCGGGACCAAGGTATTTTTCATTCCCTCTTCTATGCATCATTGCAGTAATGCTGCACAGGAGCCAATTCTGCCCTTAGATGTGCATGCAATTCCCACTGGGAGAAACAAGTGGTCCATCCACCTAACCTGCAAGGAAGTAAATACTTCAATACACACCTTCCCCCCTGCCAGTTGTTCCAGGATTTAATAACTGGCCCTATAAGAGTAAATAATACAATCCTAGAATACTATTTCTAAAATAAAAGCTTCCCAGGAAACAGACTAGGAAAATACTTTGCACACACTAAAGATAAATGGAATTGGCACCTTTTCTCCAGAAATCCTTACTGGGTACCCTGAGGATATTTATGCACTTTTAAAGAGCCATTCTAATCCTGTCAGATTTTCCAGATGGAATAGGGTTCCTCTTTATCATGCTGATTGTGTTTGCCTATTAATTTGATTACTTGGTTCCCATTTTGGAAATTACTTAAAATGACAATTTTTTTTGGTTTTCTAAGTTGCAGTGCTGAACCCAGCCAAACAAAAGACAGGTCTAACAGATGGGAAAAATAAAAACAGAGCTTTGGTACATTGCATGTGAACATAAACAATCCCATGGTACTATCCATCAGAGGAGGCTAGGGAACAAATTGCCAAGTGTTTGTTATTATATGCTTGTTTAGGGCAAGATTGTGCAACTCTTATTTATGGTGGTGAGTGCTTACCCACATGAATAGCCCCACAGAAATCTTGCGTAAGTGCTCACCAACATGAGTAAGGCTTGCATTATTCTAGTTAAGTCTCTAAGGAAGACATTAGCAGAAGTGTTTGGATGCCTAAAGATGTAGGCAGACTCCTAATGAAATTTACAAAAGTGACTCAGGTGCCTAACCCCATTAACTTTCAATCAAAATTAGATACCTAACCTGCTTAGGCACTTCTGTAAATCCCACTAGGTACATATCTATATCTACATATGAAGGCTTCCATCAAGAGAATATTTTATCTATAGACAGTCATGGCCATGCCTAAAACTGATGGGATGTGCAGCACAGCACCTTTCTTTCAGGCTAAATGGAAAGAGAAATTACGCCTCCTTTATATAGTGATAGCTGAAAAAATAGAAGTCACTGCCCAAGGCAGTGATCAGAACATAAACCTTGTGGGCTGAGCTAGGGTGGCCAGATGGCCTGATTTTATAGGAACAGTCCCGATATTCAGGGCTTAGTCTTATATTGGTGCCTCTTACTCCCCTCTCCCTTCCGATTTTGCACACTTGCTATCTGATCACCCTAGGCTTAGAAGTTCCCAGGCTAAGGGAGTGTTTGACAAGCTGTGAGGGAGAGAGGCAGAAAGCTGGCAGATATTGAAAGAAGCCCTCATGAGCCTGCCCTGAGAGGAAGCATGATAGAGCTGCTGGGACACAGAATACACTTGGAGAGGCAGGCTTGGGGGATTCTGAACAAGGGAACAGCCTGCTGCTGTTTGTTTCTACTTCATTCAGGGAAACAGGCCTTTGCATGCATTCTTTTTAAATAAACGAAATAGCATCAAAACATATACCTGACTCATGGCAGCGATTTCTTTTCCTGGTATAAAACAAATCATCAAAGTTCTGAATACTGTCTAGTCACTCAGGCCAAAGGGACAACAATTTTTTTTTGTTCAATGAGCTCCAGGTCAGGCCCGTCGATACCATATACCACATAGCTTTTGTGAGCAGTGAACATTCCCTTTAAAAGGAGATGAAGCTAAGAGTTTTTACAGCACCTATAGTAGTAACTAGTGCTATTCACGGGGCAGTTTGACTTCAGTGCTAAAATGCATGCGATACTTACTGTTCCCTCCCACATCTCAGGAGTCAAAAAATATGTGTCCTTCTCACTTGACCTCCAGACAGAGCCACTACCGCATGCTGTGTGAGCCCTGAAAAAGAACAAAGGGGGAGTAGGTAAGGGGAAGAAGAAAACATGAAAAGAGAGTAGTGGAGAAGAGAAGGTTAAAATGAAGAGTCTCCATCTTTTCTTCTTACATAGAAACATAAAAGATTAGGTTTGGAAGAGACCTCTGGAAATCATCTAGTCCAACCCCTTACTCAAAGCAGGACCAACCCTAACTACATATCTAGTTACTCCTTACTTATTTACTTAATTACTCCTTACTTGGTTACTCCTTAGTTACTTACTCCTCTCTCTTTCCTGACTAAAAAAGAAACCATCAACCCACAAGAAACATTATGCAAAATTGCTATTGTAGGTATTAGATATTTGTAAACCATTCAACTCCTCAGATAAAAGGCACCAAATGTAACTGCAAAGCAATGATTTATTGCTCATAAATGCTAAAATACTTTTCTACCAGTTCTTAAAAAACAGTAAACTAGGAAACAAAAGGATATATTCTTGCATTTCGATACAATTCCTTTATCCCTCTTGATGTGGTGGAAGTTTTTCCAGATCAGCACGGTATGTATAATTAATTTCTCATTTTGAACAGCATTGGGTGGGTTTTGTTATGTGCTTCATACTGAAATATGCTTCCCAAATAGTTTACTACAGCAAATGAGAACTTGAACTGTCTAGTTCCAAAAACCATGTCAAACTGGGTGCTGATATGTTTGTAGAAGTGAAGGGAGCTGCTTGATTGTGCAAAGGGTAACACTCAGAATACTTCTATAACTGTTTTAATTTATCCATCTCCATTTAGACATGCCCTGTAAATATTTTCTTGGATACATTTTGAACAATGTTCCATAATTAAGAAAGCCAGCAGCTTTCAGATGCTGCCAGAACCAAAGGTCCAAAAGGATCATTCTGATGCATCTAGTGCTATCGTGTTTCATTTGTTCCACTCGATCTTGTTTACTTTATCCATCATTATGGCACCTGGTGCCATTGCTGGGTGTGCTGGTTGAGCTGAGGAGGCTTGATGGAGGAGTTCTTTGGCTATTCAAGGAACATTCTCTCTTCCCTGAAGTCATGGCTCCACAGTGGCATATGTCAGTGTTTCCCAACCAGTGTGCAATGGCACATGGGTGTGCCATCAGGCCTGAGCAGGTGTACCACAGAATTTTCTGAAAAATTACTCAAAGGGTTCTGGATTGGCTGATGAATATTCATGAGTTCATTTGGAGACTATATGGTGGTGTGTCTCACAATAATTGCAGGTATGAAGGTGTGCCACCGCAGAGAAAAGGTTAGGAACCACTAGAATAGGTGCACTGTGGGGATGTGATTTTTAAAGCACACTAATGTGCGGTACATTAGCTGGTGCTCAATAATCACTTCCTAATGCACTTTACCATAGCTTTGTTTCAAACAACATTACATTAAAGCACACTAGGGAACTTTTAGTGCTCACCAGCTGGGTTTACATGGATCAGTTAATGCACAATACATTAGTGTTCTTCAGAACTCACACCCCCATAGTGCATATTGCCCTTACATTCTTCTTAAAATAATTTATTTTCCTCTGGTGGTTTTACATTCAAACCCAACAGTGCACACCCCCTCAGATACACTGTGTCCTTCACAGTCACCTGCCAGATTTCCCATTCTCTGCCCGATCTGACAGCTTATATCAGCAGCTGCTTGTAAAACACAAACCCTGCACAAATATGTGCCCCACAAGTGGCATGGAATATGAATACAAAAAACCATTACCCCCCCCCCCTCCATCCCCCCATATTCCTACACAACGTTTGCTATTTTAAATGTCAGCATTTACCAACGGTTGCCATATCCTGGTATTAGGGTTGGAAGGGACCTCTGGAAATCACCTAACGGAAATCATGCAGTGCTTATTTCCTGTTAATTATAGGCGGCTCCTATGGCATCAAAGACGGAGATGAAGTGCATACATGGAAGAAACCTATTAGCAAATTTTGAACCCTCCAGTTGCCTAAATGTTTTGAATACACCTAACAGACAAGCACCAGAAATACCTATTGTGAAGAATGCCCTAAGTTCCCTCTTTGGATGATTGCTGTGATTCTTCTCTATAGTCATTATATCTTGACATACGGATACTATCAGCTTCAGATATATTTAGTAACTGAACATATCACAGTGAACCTGAGGGATGACAACAGTGTCCAAGAGTGCAAGAAGGTAAATTTAATTTTAGGACAAATTCACTCACTGGGAATTGTAAAAAGTTGGTGAGAAAAATATGAGACATATTTTCTAGGCAAGTATAAATAAATATGTTGTCATAATTTAGGAAGGACCAGCAATTGTTAGAAGATGTGGCAAGTAAAACAAAAACAAAAAAACCCAAAACCCATGGATGGATTATCTTTGGATTCCAGTAAAGTTTCCTCTGCAATTTGCTCTATGCAGGAAATCTGCCACGCACTGTTTCAACCACATAATTGTTGCATCTTTTCTGGGAACTATTTGTTTAACTGGTTTAAAAATCCATCTAGCTAAAACAGCGCAAACCCCCAGTATATATGCACTTAATCCATTTTAATCCTTTCTGAAAGCAGTTTAATTCGCACCAGTCAGTTACCAGCATAAGGTAAACTGATTTAAGCAAGGCTTAAGCGAGTCTAACCTTCGGTCTTTGAACCAATTTAAGTAGACTGATTTTTAAATTGATTTAATTAAACCACAGCATGTTTCTACTGAGAATACCAGTAGACTTGTGAGTCGGTCCGTGGCAGATGGACAGCCCATAAAATAACCTAACTCTGCCAGCTAACGTGCCAGACCTTCCTCTCTCTTTTTTCAGTTTATAAATACAACTATTGTGTCATCTCCATTTGGGGCACAGACGAGATCTGCAAATAGATCAGGGTTCGACAAAACCCAAGCACCAGATCGCCATAGCGACCAGGTTTGTAGCCTGGTGCCTAGCTTCACTGCAGAAATGCTGCGGACAAGCGCCCCCTGCTGACCAAAAATAAAACTGCTGACACCATCTGGAAGCCAATTTTCTTGAGCCCTGAAATAGATGGATGGGAATGGCTCCTTTTTCAGTGTACTGATCATCCTTAGTTTGTTTTGTATCTATTCGGCAGGAAAGAGCTGTGCAGGGGAATGCCATGTATGCATTACATAAGGTGGCGTATATATGCCTAGAAGACTACCTGCTAAGAAGCAAGCTCTGGAAGAAAGAGGGGGCTGTAACGCACCCTGTACTTAACATAAGGAGGATATTGTTGCTTCCCTTGTCACACAAATTATATAAGTTAATGAAGGACCCTCAGTTTAGATGGCAGATTCCCAGTTAAATCCAAAACGCATTTCACTTTGTCAATATGCAAATTTTCAGCCGGCTCTGAATTATTATTAAATTATTATTTCTCATGAACAAACCTTCATTCACACTATTAGTGAGAAGTGAATCCAAAAAGAATACAAACACTGAATTTGGATTCTAATTCACCAAACTGTTCATGTAGAATTGCTCCCCCCCCCCCCCATTTCACTCAGCTACATCCCTGCACCTAACAAGACACTGTAAGCAAGGTACAGATTGTCATGTGCTAGATACATGTGCAGTGACTAGGGCCCCAGCATAGCTGGTCTCCAGGCCTGACTGCAATACGAAAGTTAAAAGAATAGTTCAGAGAGCAATCTGAGTGAAACTGAGGCATTCTCAAAGCCCCACTACCCATATGCATAGGAAATCCCAGCAGTTCAGCAGTAATCGTTCAGGGAACAATAGGTAATGAAGCAGACTAGAGAAGATAATTGATTCCTGACGAGCTGAGTGTTAAAACAGTGCAAACAACAAAGGTGATGGAGGGTGACGTTGGCACAGGGAAGAAGCCGAATGTAAACGCTGTAGCAGCAATACAAACATTGTGCTCTCAGCTTTTCTTCTTCTGGTGGATTTGGGTTTAAAGCATGGAGCTGCAGCAAAATATAAGTTACTCTTAGAGCAATTCAATCAAGAACGCCATTGCAAGGAACTGAAATACTTTCAAAGTGATGCCTCAGAAGGAGAATCCCAAGGCATACCCTGTATATGTATCTTAACCCAACCCATTGCCTCAAGACTAGCGAAGACTGACTAAGCCTGTTACCATCATTATTTTTACAACAAATATTCAGGATGTCTACGCACTTGATCCCATCCCCACTGAAGTTACTGGCAAAGCTCCCATTCACTTAAAAGGTGCAGGAGCAGACCCTGAGACTGTAACACAACGTTTCCGTAGAAAGGCAACAGCCTTGTTAGAACATTTTAGTATATTAGAGGTATAACATTGGCATACGAAATCTTTTTTGTACTCAATTTATAATCAGTCAATTCCCCCACTCAGAGAGTGTTTTATTTTGCTCACTTGAAATATACCCAGGAGAACACTTACCGTCCCAATAACTGCTGGCTGTGCCTTGGCTTTGTTGGAGTTTTGGTTCTAAAGTACTGTTTTGCTGGATACCACTTTATTCTGAGCTTTTGAGTTTAGGCTTCCTTGTTATGAATTTACAGCAGCAGGAGGGCGTCCAGAACATCTGTTTGCAGTGGACACTTTTCCCTCGCCCTTTATGGGATCGCGAGTCTTTAAGTAAACAATTCATTCTCTTTCTGATAAGTCACATTAAAATATTGATCAGTGGGGGATGGCCCTCTGTCCACTAAGCTGGAGTCACCTTTAGTCAAACAGACTTGGGGGAAAATACCTTGAAAATCCGTTCTTTCCTCCCCCCCTTGGGGTAGAGTGGGAGGGGGGATGGTAAATGGGTTGGTGGGAAAGAATAGTTATATTACCCTGACTTGAAGCAGTGTTTCTGAAAAAGTGATATTGCAATTACACATAACAAAGAAGTTCTTCGAGTGCCCTTTTTTTGCTTTACTCTTTCTCAGATTAAGAGTGTCTATTCAGCCTTAATAGCTACATTAGTTGTTTAAATCTGACCTCCAGGGATCATGGCCAACCTCAGAGCTTCTTGTTAATCTTTTGTTGTGTAAATTCACTGCTCTATCGAGGTACTTATATGACCCTCATCACCTAAGAACCCGAGCGTCTCACAATCTATAATGAATTTTATTTTCCCCAAATTCCCCCGTGTGTAGGGAAGTATCATTTCCACATTCCAGATGGGAAACTGAGGCATGCATTAGCCTTATGCAAGTTCACAAGAGGAGTGTGGGGCAGAACCAGGAATTGAACCAGTTTCCTGAGTCACTGTCTAGATACTTAAGCACTAGATCATCAGACAAATCCCAGCATTAAAGGTACCATATATTTCACCTTCCTGAGGACTAGCAGGAATTGGAATCTCAGACTTACTGCACCCTAAGCCAAAGTCACACGTTGCATCCAACAAGTTGCCTGCTGCTAAGCTAGCCTGCACTTTTCAGCACTTTCTTTTTTTCTTTGTTATTAGAACAGACGGTTTTTAAAAATTATTTATTCTCAACTAAAAAGAATACGAAAACAAAATGGGATAAAGCTTCTGGCATGCAGATGGGTGAGCAGATAACATTGCTTAGTGTTGTAATGGACATCTTCACAGGGACATGTGGCAGATAGGGAACCAGCCTACATGGCACTATGAACCCTTATGGCTCACTGCAATAGGGGGCTGGAATTCTTGTTTGCACTAAGACCACTGGCTTCACTTTCACAGTGCACAGGGGCCTGAAAGGAGGTGCAAGGGAATTTATGTTCATGTTAAGGCTCCTTTTTGCTGCAAAAGCATTGTAAAGTGGCCACTAGGTAACGAAGCCCTGTGTCAAGAGCACTCATTTTGGAAGAGTGGGTGAGCGCCCAGCAGGCTCCCGCTCTTAATGTAGCACTAGAGTGTAGCAGATGGGCTGCTGACCAAGCACTCAAGAGTTCTATTCCTGGCCCAGCTGCTGTGTGAAGGCTGAGCAAGTCTCCGTTTCTCCTTCCATAACAGCTTCAGGGCATGGACTCTTACTGTGTATTTGTACAGTGCCTAGTACAATGGGGCCTCAAGGCATTATAGTAACATAAAGAATGCTAAGAGCAGCCGTGAGAAGGAAAGAATGCATTTAGACTGCATTATATCTGAAGAAAGGCATGCCATTGCTGGATCTCAGAATTCTTTTATTTTTAACTATTACATGTATGTGCTAGGAATCATAAAAAAGCATAAAAATCATAAAAAATGCATAAAAAAGCCCAGCATTTTTAATTCTGAGAGAGACCAGTGCTGTGTTTTTGTAGCTTTCTTCTCGTTTCCTGTGTATTAAAATGAGACGACAGAAAATATGCTGCAAATTGATTGCATCATTTTCCTTTTTTTTAAAAAAACCACAAGATTTTAGGGAGCTTTTACTGGCACAAACGCATGATCAAATACCATTGACACATTCGGAAGGAACACAGGGTGCATCTACACTTGTAAATTAAGTGGACTGAATTTACTCTGCATCTACACTACACTTTCCTTAAGTCGACTTAAGCAGCTGCTGAAGTCGACATAAGAAAAAATTAAGTCGACTTTGTAAAACCTAGTTTAAAGTCGACTTTGTTGGCTAAGTCGACTTTAGAAAGTCGACTTAGCTGGTGTAGACATGGAGTACCCCTAAGTTGACTTTAAATCAACTTAGGGGACTCCAGGGCTTCCCCACTGCCCTCCCTGCCAGGGTGGCTGGCACAGCCACAGCCAGGCATGCCCCCCACAGGGCAGGACAGAGCCCTGCCCACCCTGCCCCTATGCTCTGCCAGGGTCCCTGTCCCCCTTTGCCCCATTGTATCCAGGTACAATGGGGCAAAGGCTGAGCCCTCAGGCACTTGGCAAGGGGTGCCCCCCTGCCACCGTGGACCTGTCCCAGGTCCCCCTAGCCCCTACAAGTTGACCTAGGCATCCGGTTTGGATGCTCTAGGTCACTTTTGTAGGGTCCCCTTTAAATTGACTTAAAATTTAAGTGTGGACATGCTAAGTCAACTTAACGTCGATTTTAACTCGACTTAGCTAAGTTAACCTAAATTAACAAGTGTAGACATAGCCACAGAGATCAGAATAAGACAAAAAAGAGTAAAGATTAGAGGCTAAGCCCTAGCTCATGCATCCAGAAATGCAGCAGGAAGGGGGGTGAGGGGGGAAGAGAGAATACTACTGTAAGCAACGAATGACATGATGAGAACTCAAGTCCTATTGCTTCTTAACTGCTGAAATATTACTGCTCACGGATGCATGACAACTATAACCTGATTATACTGTGGCGAC
Organism: Pelusios castaneus; assembly: GCA_007922175.1. Taxonomy (NCBI): domain Eukaryota; kingdom Metazoa; phylum Chordata; order Testudines; family Pelomedusidae; genus Pelusios; species Pelusios castaneus. The sequence continues at coordinate 712,996 of ML685863.1, read as the reverse complement.
GGGAGGGTTTCTTACTAAAACACAGCTGCGCAGGGGCAGCCACAGTTTATCGCTATTGTTCTTTAAAAGGAATATTATTCTGGAAAATTTGGGTACGCTGTTTTCACCTAACCTGGCCGATCACCAAATGACAAACAAAAACTCCCATTGACTTTCACGGGATCAGGCATTCCACCCACAGAGCTCAGACCATGTCATCTCCTGTGTGGGCGTGTGTTCAGAATGTTACAGAACCATTCTCTGGATTCTGCAGTCTAAATATTAGATAATAATAGCATGGAGAGAAGAGATAGTCTAATATTGGGACCATAATTATTATGGGATAAATATGCCACAGTTGAAATATATTCCTGTATCTTCAGCTACAACTCTTTGCAATTGCCTGTACCAGACGAGGGGGGAGGCAGCCTGAGTCTAAGAGCTGGGACTTGGGATGCTAGCTAGAAAAGCTACATTCTAACCCCAGCTCCGCTACTGACCTCATGTGTGACAATGAACGAGTTAGCTCAGCAAGGTGACGTGCCTCCATTTCCCCTCCCGCTGTCGTTTTAGATTCGGCACTTTTCGGGAGAAAGGTCTCCTCTTACTATGTAAAACAGAGAAGAGGTCTGGTGGCACTTTTAAAGACTTGCTAGTCTTCAAAAGTGCCACCAGACTTCTTGTTTGTTTTGCTGAACTAGACTAACAGGGATACCCGTTTGGAACTTCTCTTACTATGTGTTTGGATAGCCGCTATGGTTTCTCAAACTGGGAGTTCTGCCCCAAAAAGGGGTTGCAAGACTATTGGAAAGGGGGGTCGTGACTACTGATGGGCACTCAGTGCTGCCACCCGCAACAGTGGAGAAGTAAGGATTGCTTGGTACAGTGGCGGGACTGTCACAGCCTGAAATATTACGAAAGGGGGGCCCAGCAAAAACAAGTTTGAGAACCTCTGGTGAGCCAATCTTGGTTGGGACCTGTAGGTGCCAAAGAACACAAAGAAGAAATAATATTGACTAACATGCTAACTGGAGATCACAGTGCAAGTAAGATTCTGTTCAGATTTTCAAAATAGCACTTGTGCAAAAATGTGTGTAGGATTTACATGCACAGTTACAACACCTGTATGTGCAAATTCTATGTGCAATTCTGACAATTTGGACCTATTTTTAAATCTCCACGGGAGGTGTCTGGTAGGATGGAAAAAAGTTTGTACTTAACTGTAAAACAGCAGAGATGGAAGACAACCGAAAAGTAATAATTTATTTAGAATGTATTTTATGAGCTGTAATTTCTCTAAAATATAACAACAGACTTTTAGCATGCTGATATTTTTCAGAAGGGAAGTGCCCCTAGGTAATGACTGCTAGGATGGTGTTCATGAGTAAAAGTTCCTTTGCCAAAATGGCCTTGCTACAATTTCAAAGAAAGCTAATAAAATAAGGCTTTCCTCTCTGCACATGGATAAACTGGCTGATAATTTGAGATAGAACTGCAACCATCGGCATCGGCACTGAGGACTGACTGTTCCAATTCCAGTTCTTTGGAATAAAATGCCAAATTGTTTTGAAATTTCAGAAGAAAACTAATTGGATTGGTTAAAGGTCACTAAATGTGATCCAAGAGCAAATAAATATGATGTAATACATTCCATACATAAATATGGGGGGCAAATTCTATTCTCAGACACATGTGAATAGATTCCATTGACTTTGATGGCTCTATAGGAAGCTGGCCCATGGGAGAAATCAGGAAAATCCTTTCATATTGTTTGCCTTATGTAAAGACTGGAAGATATAGGGTGTCAAACAAATTTGCTCTGGCAGGCCAGATTTGACTTAAATGTACTTCACATGGGCCGTACATATCATAAATTGAAATATTAGGGTACTCTCTCTATTAGGGATAGAGTGTGGTCCCCTGAAGCACAGTCACAGGCCGGATAGAAGAGATTCAGCCCGTATGTTTGACACCCCTGGCAGAAGGGTGAGGAAGGATATAAAAAACAAGTCCCTAAGGAGTTATAAACTGCCACCAATGCAGGAAATAGGGACTTTTCACAGTGCTTTGAAAGAGGTAAAGCAAGAAATCATGATCAAGAAGATAAAGGCCTGGTTCTGCAATAGGGAGAATTGAACCAGTCCAGAGACTGGCAAGGAGAGGGTTAAACATTCTCTTTCTGAGGAGAGCCCTCAACTTCACAAACTGTCTATATGAGGCAAAGCGGCTGGGGGCAAGCACTGGTGTATTAGGGAATTCCCCCAGCCAGTGTAAGAGTGATGTGACCCCATAGGAACTAGGGGTGGACACACTTTCCTGGGGGAAGAAGGGAAATGCAAAATGAAAAAGCCCTCAGTACATCTGAGTTGCCTCCAACTTCGGTTGCAGGAAACCCACCATGAGCACAGTAAAGACACTTCGAGAGCAACCTGGAGAAAGCTTAATAACACGATTGGGAGAAACTCCTTTTTTTGTTTATGCCAACTTTAAATTATGCCACTCAGTTTGATTTTGACGCCTCGGAGGGTATCGCTCCCATTTACATTACCTAAATGAGTCTTGCCTGAATTATATTTTCATATACTTCCAGTCAGAATAATCATTTAATAAAACGGTGAGAGCGAGCACAGTGTGCACGCTGCATCTGAGCACAAATGCCGCCTAAACAGAGACTGCTCTCCTTTGCAAGGTGTAGGGGAAACCCCAACACACACAAGTGGCATGTACTATGACTGGCCTGCCGTAACCACAACAGAAGCCAGTAGCAGTCCGTTAAGGGAACTGATTTTAGGACTGGTCCCTCAAAACTGAAAAGGGGGAGGAGTTGGGGAGCAAACATTCTTAACGGAAACATTTGACTCTGGTATGTAGAGTTTGCCCAAGGCAAACTACACTGGAGGGATTCATAAAGGCCAGATTCTGCAGTACTTGGCAGGGCATATGTTTGAAGTCAAAAGCATTTTTCCCACAAGATTTAAGAATTTAACAATCATGCCAATGGGAATAATGTAAGGAACATCCTGTATTAATTCACAGGAGTTTGAGTAGTACTGTTATGGTTTTATTCCAGTTCTATCTTCTACAGCTCATGAGAAAATAAACCTGGGACTAAATTTCTGACCTGTATAGTTCACACACAGAAAAACATGTGTATCCTGTTACAAACCAAAAAATTGGACTTCCATTACTGATATTCACAACACCTGGATCAAAAGTATGGGCCAGATCTTCAGATGATGCAGAACAGGCATAGCCCCACTGAAGTAATCAAACATGACTCATCATTATGGCCCATTGATTTCAATGGAGTTATGCTAATTTACACCAGCAAAAGATCTGGCCTTACAGATTTGCATGGAAATATTTAAAGAAGTTCTTTGGCTTAAGCATGCAACGATTGATCGTTCCAGCTGATTTGGCTTATTTGTTTGACTCTTTACTCAAAATGTATCATGCTATTCAAGAGCCATTAATGCACATGAACCGAATAAAAGAACTGTACAAAAGCCCATAAAGGAAAATCATAATTTTGCCTAGTTCTTTTAGCACAGTATATCAGATAAATGTAAGTCATGTTTAGTACCAGTATAATAGTGAAATAGGCCACAAATATACACAGGGGGAAAAGTATCTGTGACCCACCTGAATCAGTGACTAGTAGTTAAAGATTACCTAAGACTGGCTGGTAGTCCAGAGTAGTAGGAAGATAAAAATTAACTTAAAAAAAATAATAAAAAGGATGAAACAGAGCAAAGGTGGTTAACCTAGAAACCATGGAGCTTTCAGTAAACTAAATTGATTTGAATTTCCCAACGATCAGACTCATTACATCAGCTCTTACACACCGTGCTGGCATTCCCCAGAGTGACACACCACACTGACACATCAGCCCAAGGGAACTCAGGGATACTGTTGTCTGGAAATTAAAAATATAGGACCTGATTTTCAGCCTAGCTTTAATCAGGCCCCACTTTCATACCTCCAAAATAGTTGGGGAAAGAATGAAAATAATTTAGACTTGAGTAGTTGATTAATAATGAGGATATATACCTCCATAGGAAGTCAATATCAGAATCCCCGTCTTATATCCAGGGAAACTGGAGTCTAGAACAATGGCGTGACCTTCCTAAGGTCACTCAGCAAACCAGTGGCAGGGCATCAAACTCAGATCTCCTGATGTCTCAGGCCACAGTCTTAGCCATGAGGCCACACTGTCTCTCAAGCAAAAACATGCCCTTATGTCAAAGTGACCTGAATTACACTTGGAAAGTATTCCAGGCATAGAAAGGGAAGCTGCTGTTTAAAAATGGGCTCCATAAACATATATTTCAGTGTCACTCCCTAAACCTTCACAATGGCAAAGAGAAAAGCTAGCTTTTCTAGTCTCCCTATATATTATACCTACAGGAAAACACTGTATATTATCCACCAGTATTTTACATCCTTCAGGTTCATTGGTGCAGATTTTGCTGCTGCCATTGGCAACAAAGTGCAAATTAATTTGCTGTCATAATTCCTCCAAGACCAACTTTTCCCAACAGTGGGGCCCATCCAAACTGGAAAGCAGGTGGCATTGGGCGATTGAACCCACACTGAGCAAAACAGTCTCTTCAGGACAAGGTAAAGCTGCCCTACTCCAAAGATGGGAGCTACAGAGCTTGCACGAATGAAATTCATCCAGCACCAGTGTTCTCTCTTCTCCCTCCCTGCAGGATACAGGAATTACTAGACCCACTAGGCTATAGTTGCCTGTCCTGTGTAGTGCTGGTAGGCAACAGGGAACGGTTGGGGACCATTTTTGTTTTTAAATAATGAATGAACACTTCCAGCACATGTGTCTCCACTCACTCACCATAACTAGTTAGTATGTGGTAGGGGAATTTCTGCTCACGTCAGAAGCCTGCTTGTCCTTTACCCCTCAGTTTATTGGGTGAGTGTGTGTGCAAGCACGTCCAAGGCCACAGATTTCACCCACAGCCTTCCCTCTCAGTCTGAGATCCTTTCCAATGTCGGATCCAGGAATCCCTGACCCCTTTACCTTCAATACGCCAGAGAAGAGCTAACCTTTCTTCCTGGCTGCTACAGTTTCTAAGCATGCTCCGTGCAACTCCTCATTCTCATGGGCTTGACTGCTGTCTATTGTAATTTTGTGGGGAAGTGGTGGTTTGATTAAGTGACTGTGCAAATGTTTCTCTTCTGTGAAGCATGAAGTAAACATAAAGTAAATCCCCTCTGGGACGCATTAAGTAAAGTCCTTTCTTGAAGCTGGATCAGCAAGTGTCAGTTCATTAAATTGCCCTCTTTCCTCTGGGCTGGCAGCTGTTAAATACACTGACTTAGTCAATCACACTGTAAATGGTTCCCTGATCAAGGATTTATACCACCCTCATTTCTCTTTCCATGACTTCTGACCTCCTTTTGCCTCTGATACCGTTAACAACATTGCAATGCAGAATTTTTTAAAGCACAATTTTACATACAACAAACATAACTCAGCAGGGTTCATCTTAAAATAAAGAATTGGAACATAGGTGCTTTTTGAGAATTTTACCAAATCGTTGAGGACTGAACGTTTGAAAGGACTTACGCATTGTGACACTGAGTGTCACAGTGCCTAACTTTTAGGCAGCTGAGAAAATCACTGGCTATGTCTACACTTAAAAACTTATGTCGACTTTGTTAAGTCAACTTAACAAGGTCAACCTTGTTAAGTCGACTTAAGTCAACTTAACTTTTTAAGTGTGGACATAGCTGCGGCTCCCTTCTAAGAAGGCAGCCATGGTCCCAGCAGAAAGGACCCACGGATCTTTTCTTGCCAGGAGCTCTCTTCTCCCCGGAATCTCCGCTAACAGGGGATACCTAAGGTTCCCCTGTCAGCTGGAGCGCCGCAGTGCCTTCCCCCATGGTCCAGTGCCTAAAAAAGAAGTGCCTAAGGGTAGGAACCTAACTTCTTCAGAGTATTCAGTCATCAGGAGTCTAATTTGCGACAGTCTCAACTTTAGGAATTGCATAGAGGGTCAGCCCCTTTGCCCATTTAATCTAGCCTCTTGTCTCCCACAGTGGCCAGCACCAGATATTTCAGAGGAAGAGGCAATGAAACAGTGAATATATGCCACCCAATCTGTTACGTAGATTCATTTATTTTAAACATTTCACTACATTTTGAACAGTCAAACAAGATCATGACACCGCCATGATACAGTGTCTACCTCCTGTACAGAAATTTCCCAGTATTATTAAACTAATAAACTAACAAGTTTACTAAATCAGGGCACCAGCTTTTCAAGCACGTATTATTAATTATAGATGTAGAGCTACATTCATTAAATTAGAGGGTTTTCTGCATGTGCTTCCTTTCATTTTGGTTTGCACACTAAGTATAAGAGTAGAATACTGAGTTGGCAACATGCATAGGGAGAAGGGCTTTGATTTGGGAGAAAACAAGCAACATTACTCATTATAAGGATTGGACTTTTATCTGCAAATTGTTCAGTCTCAGTCCAATTGAACGGTCAATGGAAGAATTCCAGTCAGAATCAGACCCTAAATCAGTGAAAAATCATCTAACTAATCAGAAGGAGAGCCTCACAAAAGGGGAAGAAAGTTGAGATACTGGGGTTATTTTGTTTTATAACAGAAATTCGCACTAGGAATCAAGAATCACCTCTCCCCTTACAGGTTCCAGACAAGCTGGTCCAAGAAACAATCTTTTCAGAGGTCCATAGATATTATCTCTGCTTCCCTTTCTGAGGTGACATATACCCAGGTCAGTATGAGGACAGCTGAAATGCATTGTTGTTATTGCATTTTCTACCTTCGTGGCCTCCCTGAGCATTTTATAATCATTGTCACCAACTTGGGCAGATGGTCAGTAGTATATTTCTCCTGCTATTCTCTTATTGTTCAAGCATGGACTTTCTATCTATAGAGATTCAGAGGTACAGTTTGCTTAACTTGAGATTTTTATTTTATTTGATTCTATGTTTTCTTTCACATATAATGCCACTCCCCCACCAGCACAACCTACTCGTTCATTCCGATATATTTTTTATGCTGGTATTACCGTTTCCCATTGATTATCTTCATTCCAGCAAGTTTCCACAATGCCTATTATATCAATATCTTCATTCAATGCCAGGCATTCTAGTTTACCAAATTTACTATTTAAATTTCTAGCATTTATATATATGCACTTGTACATTTCATCAGTATTCATGTGCTTGCCCTTATGTGTTATAATTAAATGGGATTATTTATATTTCATCATTCTTCATTAGCTTCTACCTGTATTTCGACAACTTCTTTCCTATCCTCTTTACCAAGAAGTAGAGCTTCCCCTTTAATAAACTCAGTACTCACAGATGTCTCTGTCCAAATCACATGCCCCATCCACACCTATCAACCTTCCCCCAAGCCCTTAGTTTAAAAAGTCCTCTACAACCTTCTTAATTTTACATGCCTGCAGTCTGGTTCTGTTTTGGATTAGGCACAGCTGATCCTTCCTCTATAGGCTCCACCTTTCCTAAAAGGTTCTCTGGTTCCTAATAAACCTAAAACCCACCTTTTTATACCATCATCTCATCCACATGTTGAGACTCTGTAGTTCTTTCTGTCTAACTAGCCCTGTGCAAGGAACTGGAAGCATTTCAGAGAACGTTATCACTGAGGTCCTGGATTTTAATATGTTACCTAGTAGCCTAAATTTGACCACCAGGACCTCTTTCCTATTTTTGCCTGTCATTGGTACCTATGTGTACTATGACCACCATCAACTTCTCAGCACTGCAGAGAAGTCTGTCTAGATGACTTGTGAGATCCAAGGACAAAAGAAGGAACCCAGTTACATGTGGGGGGAGGGGGAAAAATCAGGAAAGAGCTCAGAATATATTCTCTTATGGCTGCGGCAGAACGCTGTGAAAGAAGTAGGCCCTTGGCTGACCTTTTAGCTACTGAAGACCAGATGGCCCCAGAGTCTACCCAGAACAGAACTATTCCTTTTGTTATTACTCCACATATCCTTTTGGTTTGTGTGTTGAAGAATAAACAGCCACAAGGAACGGGCTGTAAATGAATGTGGCTGAGTGTTTGTCCCAGGCTGGTGATCAGCTCCATCAATTTACAGTACTTATGCACTGCAATCAAGTCAACTCTCTGTCTTCTTCATAAATTTAAAAGCTTGATCTCTTTAAATCTCTCATTGTAACACATTTTTTTGCAACTCAAATATTTTTTGTGGCTCTTCTCTGCATCATCCCCAAGTTACCAAATTTTTTGACATCATATAGTATTTTTGTTTGTTTAAATGTGTATATTTTCTAAGAATCAGTTTTTGCAACTAAAAAAATCATTTAGTCAGAGAGAGAAAGTAAGACTGTAAATTACTTTACTGGTGATATGGATTCTCAAAAAAATAACAGCCACAATTAACGGTTCTTCAAGATCTAGCTGCTTTTACAATCTGTTAAACAGAACTTGTAAGGCTATCTGAATTAGCACCTTCTGGTGCCTCCCAGTAATGTTACAAGTTGTACAGCATCATCCACAAAACGCAGAATTAAAAAACTTGTGTTTGGGATTATTTTGGGAGCTTCATTTCTTAACCTTAGCATTGTGTCAACATTAGCGTTGTCATTTGTATGGGGGAAGTATATTTGTCTAAAAAGAATAAGCTTGTTTATTAAATACGATTATTAAAGCTAGCTGAAAATCTTCCATTGGGGTGATTTTCAATGGAAAACTGGGTTTCACACAAGTGCTGCTGCTGTGGAGTTATAGAAGTTTTCATTCAAACTGCCTCAGGCCTCCATAGTCTACTGTGGTCTGTGTTCCCCAGCCAAACTACCTACATCTCCCTTGATGCACCATAAGCTCCCCACTTAATGAACCACTGCAGGGTATCCTCAGATTACATGACTATGGTGCATCATGGAAAATATAGTCTAGCTGGGTAGCCTGGCTCATATAAGAGGATAAAGGCTTGAAGCACCAATTAGGCCTATTAGGCCACCTGATGGCATTCCAAAACAAACATTTTGGTGTCAGATAAAAGTTTTCAGCTTTTATCCAAAGCTTTTTGATTTTTTTATTTTTCACAGGATACAAAACCCCAGACATTTTTCTATGATTATTTTCTATTGCAATCTAGCAAATGTAATTCTTGTTTCATTAACCCTAATGGAATAAGTTTTTGAAACCAGAAGACAGATTTGAGTTTATGAAGGCACCAAGCAATAATCCAATTATTTTCACCTTCAAATAAAAAGACTTTTTAAACTCTGAAATTTACAACCATTTCAACACTATTTACTTATGTGGCTTACTCAGGGACTCAAGGATTACTTTTTCTGTTTTCTGCTTATTGATTTTTAAAGCTTGAAGGTTAAACTCTAAATGAATGGAAGTTGAAGACTCACCAGCTGCTCCCAGAATGCTCTTGAAAACACGACTTGTTCTTCTAAGGAGTTTCATCGTGCTTGAAAAACACACAAAAAAGCCCAAGTTTAGGATTCCATTAAAAAAGAAATCTGAATCATTGTCCCTAGTGAAGAATGAGTTACTTGCACCTTATATTAACTGATGTTCTTCCAGTTTATCTACACCATTTCTGCACTCCATAGTGAGCAGTTGCTTTTGAAATTATACCAGTGTGGGATTACCACACTGCTGAATACTGCCTATATCTGCTGTGTGGATTCAAAACTCACCGTTTTCTACAAATCTGGCTGTATTAACACTTACTCGGTATGAAAAATTCATTGAGCCCAAGCCTTAGGGTGTTACTGGCTGTCATTATGGGGTATGTCTATAGGGCTTCACAGCTATAAACTGTTATTTTCTTTTTCCAAGATGCTCACTTATATGCAGGTTGGTATTAGCAAGATATATATTCCACCAGGAATCAACTGGCATCTCCTAGTGAAGTTCCAATACCTGGCAACAGCGTCGTTCAACAGAAGGACCCTGCCCCTCCTCTGTCTCCCCAGTTACCATTACTTTGCAGTTGCTAGGCCTCAAAAGCTGCCCCTTTCACCAAATATACATCTCCCTCCCCCCACCCTGCCAGGATGAGGAAAATATGTTGAACATTCTAGATTTAAAGGCTCACTGAGCAAATAAACAGTATCCCAATCTGAAATATGCTAGAATCTATTCAGGCATGGATACTTCATGGCATTAAAATGCATGTTCCCACTTGTAAACTTGCCAATGAAAAAAATGCACATGCATTTACAGTGTGGTTGGCTGAATTAAGGTACCATATTCATATGGATAGCTTGTTTGAACCATTTTAGGACAGAAGCTTTTACAGTACATGAACTTGAAAATGTTAAATATTAATCTCTCTTATCGGCCTTCTCCAGGCAGTAGCCCAGTATCTTGTTTTACTCCAGGAAAAGTGCACAAGCATTCAGAGGCCTATTCATTAAAGCAAATGATTTATGTAACAAGGTCAACCTGGCTTTAAAATTTTTGTTTAGCTACAACTCCATGTATGTTACATGAAATTCTCTAAAGAAAATGTGGATTGGTCATATGTTAATGCCTGCAATGGTTAAGTGGAATTATACCATGAGGAAATGTCCATGGAGAATTAAAGACACTGGTACTTGGAATTACTTTGACTTGTAACATGGGCCTGAATTTTTCCCCCCTTCTGCACCCTCCAGCCCCATTTATGGCAGAAGGGTACAGAGGGAAGGGAAGAGTCTTGATTCCAGTTTTGAATCTGGCCTATGATAGTGTCTAGTTATAAAATTTGCACCCAGAATTGAGTTCTGAATTCCTCCCATTGCTACAACATTCACAGGAAGGCATGATAAATAGTAATATTGCCAAACACAAGATTTGAAGAAAATCAAGTCCATCCCCCCACAAGCTAACCCATGAGGGCTAGACATGTGGTATTATTTTTTTAAAAGGAAATCTGAGACCCTGGTCTTTGTTCTGTGTTTGCACAGGACCTAGCACAGTGGGGTCCTAATCCATGACTGGGGTTTTAGATACTACCACAACGCAATTAATTAATTTATTAATTAATGGCAATAACCTGATAACTTCAGGAGCCATGGCAGTTAGAAAGACACTAAATACAATGGCTTTCTCACAAGTGACAGGATATTGGGTCTGCTGAA